>NW_004624886.1:596648-663526 GCF_000247695.1 Heterocephalus glaber
TTTTTCTAGAGCCTCATGCATCTGTTTTGTTACTTCCTGTGCTATCAGTTCAGGGTGTCCAGGTGGTTGATTATCAGACTTTTCCACCTCATTTTGCCCAGAAATTGTCTTTTGTAGGGTGGGAGTCTGAGTTTGTGACTTGCTTAAATGTCTTCTCATTTTTGTTTTTAGTACTGTCAGTTATAATGAGTCTCAGTAAGCCAGTCACAGATCCATGAGACAGATTTCTGGCTGTGAGTCCCAAATTGAGCTCCCTGTCCTCCTGCAGGGTTGAACTCTGCAAAGTTCTACTACAGGTTCCAGCTGTCTTTCCCCTGAAAATAGTCCAGGTTCAAATGGGAGGTGATGATCCCTCCAACTTACCAAGTACGGTAGTCTGGTCAAGTGGGCGGGGCAAGTCGGATGTAGCAGGATGCAGCCACCCATGTCTGACTGCAAGGCCAAACTCCACTTTTCTATATTTAACAATTGCCTAGAAGTTATTTTAAGAAAAATCATTAGAGTGCCTTTCCCAGAAAGAAGGAAAATTGGATATTTTAAAGGTGGTAGAAATCTTCTTAAAACTATGCCCAAACATAACATCCCCCAGTTAACCTATTTTCTTGGTAGAGAACTGAATTCGCCCCACCATAACAAGCAACTATTAAAAAAATAAAACCTCAAGACTTAATACTAACTAGCCCTCCAGAATCTCCAGATAATACTGAATACCCAGGAAAGAATCGACAGGCTGGTGATAAAATGTTTGGGGAGCATAACTGCATCATAAAAGGATTAAGCTATAAACCTGACTCATCTAGGTGTTTCCACTGCTGTGAAAGGGAGTGTCATTTCCTCCTGTTGAGGTGAGGAAGTCTTTCATAACCTTTGCTTGCAAATAGGTGGAGAACAAAATGAGAACTGTCACCAGAAAAAGAAGAGTTCTGGTGCTCACTGGACTTTGTTCAACTCAAGACCATTCATGAATGTCAGAGCCAAGGGACATTCTGAAGTAGGACAGCCACCCAGGCACAGGCAGGCAGTGAAAACTCTGGCAGAGAAAGTGAACTGCAAAGCTGAGAAATAAAAAATATGTTTAACAATGAAAATCTTTTTAAATCATTAATAAATATTTTATCTTTTTGGTTGACACAATAATTGCACATATTTATGAGATACAACATGATGTTGTTTTGAGTCATGTATCTGTAGGGTAATGATCAATTCAGTAATTAGCATATCCATCTTTAAGAAAAAGTTGTTAAAATTAGTAAGAAATGTAACAAATGAATCGTGTAACAGAAAAATATCCACCAAAAGGGAGAAGGAAAAACAAACACTTGAGTTTCTTCTACCCACCTGTCTTTACCATCAAGAAGCACACCCTCTTCCCGAGAAATCCCAAGATACAAATCTTTGCTTCTTCAATCTTGAAGCAATGATTCATCTATTAAACATAGTTGGCCATTTTTCTGTTCCCACGTCCAAAAATGTCTTTGATAGAAAGCCAACCAGAAACTACTCTTGAACTTAGCCATAAAGCTGAGAAGTGACCGAAACTTTAAGAAATAAACTTCCTTTGAGCAGTCACAGCCAAAGGGATTTTCCTGAGGAAATTTAGCAGGAAATGTGCAAGAGCAGAAAGAGTCCTGGACATGTCTGGTCAAGGGTCCAGGCTGCAGAATGAGACAATCATGTCACCTGGCATGGGGCTGTGGGACCTGCCCCTCTGTAACCAAAATGATACCTGCAGAATGAGAGTCAACATTGCTGCTAAGAATCAAACAGGATTTTACAAGGGCTTCCTTTTGTATCAGGAGCCAGTATGGAGAAATAGCCTGTATGGTCAAGCTAGCTGCAATGTGAAGGATTAGAAAGTAGTATTAGGTAGAGTTCCTGAATCATAGTCCCAATCTGGATGCTTCCAATTTCAAATCAGGCTGTGATGGGTGTCATTCCCTACATGTAGCTGCATCTGACTCGTGAACAAAAATGAAAGCCATGCAGCAACTTACTTCTTTAATCATGTGCACAAAACTGAAAAGAATGAAATAATTCTTTTCTCAGCAGCCCACAGTACTTATCTCAGCTTCCTTCATCAAGATTTGTTTTTGTAACCCGGAAATGCCCTCATAACCTCCCAGCAAATCACATATTTTGATCTAAATCAATTCATCCAGAGATCAAAAATACAGTGAATTTTTTTAAAAATGTAAACTTATTACAGTAAAAGATTGCCAAAAATGACAGGATACGGATGTTTAAAGCACAGTGAGTATTTTGAAGGGGATTAATGGCAATGTGTCTTTTACTGTAATAATTTTTTTCATTTAAACATTTTGATCAATTCAGGAATGGTAGGGCACGCCTGTAATTCCAGCACTCAGGAGGCTGAGACATGAAGACCACTGTGAATTCAAGGTCAGCTGGGGCTACAAAGTGAGTTCAAGTCCAGCCTGAACTACATAGCAAGACCCTCCCTATCTCAAAAAATTAATAAACTATTCTGATTACCCTATTCTGATTACCCTATATAATTTCAAAGCTTCATAGAGATGCAAAGAAAAGCCAAGCAGAGGAGATGGAACTTCATGCTTAGCAGTGTAGAGTCATTGTTGATGTTAGGCATCTTATAGAGGCAGAAAAACTCCATCCTTCATCCCCTGATGGTGCCAACTGGCCAGATAATGAAATTGACATCTTAGGAGATGGAATAACAGGAGAGTGAGTAAACCGATTAACAGAAGAAAAGCATACACATTTACTTACAAGTTTTACACAGCCTAGGAGCCCTTGTAAGGAAATGAAGACCAAAAGAAGTAGTTATAGTCCACCATTTATATACTACTGTATAGAACAAAACCTCATCATGAAAAAGCAACAAATCATGGGAGAAGGCCTGAAAGGTAAATTATTTTAACAAGACCACTAAGAATTTTCTAAATTTTCACCTCTTTCCTTGAATATCAGAATGTCCAGTCTTTGTAGTATAGGCAAGATGGCAATTTCATCTTCTGCTTTTAAGAAACACCATACAGGGCAAAGCAATCTTTTTGCACTTGCTGTTTTTCAAGTATCTTTAACCTGAACAGTTCAGATGCTGGAATAGCATATTTTAATCTCTTCAAAAGCAATGACGTACTGATTGAGGGAGATTTGACCAATAAGAACAGACGATGGAAGTGAGGTGGAAATGAATGTAGGGTCAAACAGCAGGCAAGCTGCTGTAGGGACCAAGCAGGAGAGCCCACGACCAACAGTAACCACAGATATTCAGAGAAAAGGGAGGAAATGAAGGGCATCATTTTCTAGTTCCTCAGACTTTAATGCAAGGCATGCATGTAACTTAAGATTTTTCTACAGTCACATTAAATTAAGTATTAAAAAGGCATAAAGTGCTTGGGCCTGGTGGTGTACACTTGTAAATCCAGCACTCTGGGAGGCTGAGCCAGGAAGATCACAAGTTCAAGCCCAGCCTGGGCAACTTAATGAGTTAGCAAGAACCTGTCTCAAAATAAAAAAATGTTAAAGGGCTGTTGGGGAATGTACTTCAGTGTGCAGACTCTGGGTTCAATCCTCAGTCTTGAAAAAAGGAATAAAAAACAGGTGAGATTAATTTGGGTTATATATTTTATTTCAATGTATTAAAAATTATGCTCATTTAACATGTAATTGGTAATATAAAATATTAAGGAAATGCTCTACTTCTTTCTTTTATACTAAGTATTCCAAAGCCAGCTATGTGTTTCACACTAACAGCATCTCCCCATTATTTTTCTTTCTTTTGCACCACTGTGGATTGAACCCCGGGCCTCAGCATAGGAAGTGGTCTTCTACTGAGCTACATCACCAGCCTTCTCTATTTGGAGTAGCTTCATTTCAAGTGCTCGTTGGTCACAGATGACTAGTGCCTTTGGGACTGAGCAAGTTTAGACTATCAAAACATCTTCAGGCGTTTTACTTTTTCTCATTTCTTAACCTATAGACTAAACTGGATTTAATGATTTTTAAATCCAAATCTTTGCCTTTAAAAATGGATTGTATGCCCAATTCACTTTTTGTTCCAAAGTCTTTCACTTGGAAAGAAAATTCCCTTCTTGTAATTTTGATATAAATCAACGTTTATAGGGAGTGTCTGGTTGAAAACCACAGACATAGCTCACCAAACCTTCTAACTCCTCTTCAAGGCTGATACATTAACACACACATCTCAAACCACAGTGCTGAAAAATCAAGTCTTTTGAAGTGACAATGAAGTAATGATTAGAACTTAACACCTTCTAGAAAGGAAACCCACTCTTAACATTATTTAAACTTCTAGACTAATTCAAAACCTCCCTTATTTTTTTGGACAGAGAAAATAAGAACAGTTTCTACCATCCCAAGATTAAAATATCCATCATTTCATTCCCTTTTCTTGAAATAAATATGAAAAATTTAACATAACCCTCAATTACAATAACCATTTTATAATAAAACTACTAAGTAACAGATCATTTTAAAGCAACGATAAGAGACAAACACGGGATCTGTTTCCAGGAGGTTGAGCGCAGCCAGCAATGGCTTCAGGGTGGGCGAGCACTTTGTCCTCATGGTCATCCAATGGGACATCATGCAGCTGTCCTGTGAGGCAAGACAAAGACACAATTCACCTCCCTCCCTAAACTTTTTCAATATTTCATCTTCTCTTAGGTCCCAGACTTTCAGTCTTCCTAAGGCACCATGCTTAAGATATATGTAAAAACTATACTGCAAGCCAATATTCTTCCCCCTAGTAGAGTCTAAGTAATTTTTCATATTTTGCCTCCCAGAGGCTGCTGGAACACGTCCAACAGTGTGGCTAGGTAAGTACCTAGTGCCATAGATAAAGCCCTCGAAATCGCAGTGGGAAGATCTAGCAGGAAAAATTCTGCCAGTCTTCAAACTTGAACTGCAACTTCAGCTGTGGCCTGGAGCTTTGAATGAGCCATTTTCTGGAGAACCTCGACTGGTACAATCATGTTTGATATATCACAAGTTTTTTTGGTGATTTAATGGACTATGCTGCTAGTCATTTCTGACCACATTTAGGAGAGTTTGAGGACCCCTTCTGAACACTTTGGTTGGCTCTGGCTACATCTGTCCCACCATACAGCCTTCATGAAGTTTGGCCAGAGCAAACCTCACCTTCACACTAAATGGGATCGTGATGGTCATTTAGGCCTAAGCTGTTTCTTCCCTTAATCCTCTATCCACAGAAACTAGTTGTAGACAGCCTGCTAAATTTGTGGAAAATGTCCTCTCTCTCCAATTAAGTGGGAAAGAGGAGTCTCTTGACTCTGGTGCTTCTGCAATCCACCTTGTGACCATAAGGGAAGTCGGCCATAAGAAGAGGAAGGACCGAGAGAAGCACAGAAAAGTAGAGTTGTGTGAACCAGGCCTAAAACTAACCCCACTTCCAGAGTGTGTATTTCTGTGAACCAATGGACCCTCACTCCTTACAGATGGCGGGACATGGTTTCATCTAAGGTCTCAGAGCCCCGTTCCCACTGTTGGTGGAACTGAGTATAGACTCGATGCCCTCAGTGTGCTCCCTGCTTTGCCTCCCCCTAGCACTGCTGTGTTTACTCAGCCCCAGTCTTTCAACAATTCTCCACAGTGAATGTGCCTGGTCCTCAAAATGATCTTCTCTAGGTCATTTGCCCTCTTGTTTTTCATCAGAACTGGACCACTGCCCAACACATCTGCCACTTGACAGCACATCTGAAATCCTGTGTTCTCTCTATAATGATTGGAAAACAGCATCTGACTTCCTGAACAACCATATCGAACAGGAGAGTAGAAACTTTCTACTCACCCCTTCCAACTCCTACTGTGGTGCTCTCATTTACCTGAGAGTATGTCAGATGATTCCTGATCTAGAGATGCTGCTTGGTCAAATGTTGTTTTTCTTTCTACCTTCTGAAAAATCTTTTATCTGCCTCAAAGTCAAGATTTGCAATTCAATTCTCCTCAGCCCCACCCTTAATATCTTTATTTTTTCAGCCAAGGATCCAGCACATTCTGTTAGCTCTTACTTATCAAACCTGTGATACTATGCCTCTGCCTCTGGAGTAGCTGGGATGAGTCATAGCCTATCTTTTTAGTTGGTAAATTACTGGCATATAAGAGCCCTTGGGGAGAGGTGAAAGCATATGTGCGGGAGAAAGAATGCAATACAGATTTGACAATCTTGGCCACCAACAAAATGGCACGCTACACCAGCTCCCTTCCAACTGAAGACTTCCACATATGTATTGGAAGAAACTTAGTCACTTGCCTGTACCCCAGGGAGCCTGGGAAATATAGTGCTTGTTCATTTTAATTCTACTTTAAGCAAGCAAAACCTAAGGAACCATCACATTGTGAGGAGCCATCAAAATGTTTTCAAAGGAGGTTGTTAGGCCATGAATGAAACCTGCTAATTACAGGTGTTATTTAAGTGCACAAACATTTGGGATGGGAATGAAAGTGGATCAGTAGAAAGTTGAGCTCAGTGCCTTACATTACTACAACCGTCTATTCACCCTCTGTAACCATCCAGCCTTTCTGCCCAGTGTGAGTCACCATAACAGACCACTACCACAGTGACTTTCTCTCACAGGCCAATGCTCCTCCATACTAAACCTCATGTTTTTATGTTCCAGAGTCCCAAGTGCAGGCAGGGTCCACCTAGCCCCATTTTAATCAAGAGATATAGCTCAGAACCTATTTAGGACTCTTGACTGTTTTGCAAGAGTTAGAAAGTCCCAGTATTGCATGACCATCATCAGGCATGTGTATTCTTTGTGCTCTAAGGAATTCTAGCAGGTGATTTTGCAGAATACCACAAGTCAGAGTCTTAGCTTCAACTTCATGAAATAACCAGTTAAAGTCAGCAAGCATGCCAAAATAGAGCGGGCTTGACCTGAAAGCTGGAGAACAAGGAGGAAATATGATGAGACTATGCTGAGTAAAGAGAAACACTTCCCATGATTTATTTGGCATTTTCTATCTCCTACCTCCTACGAAACTCTTACACATGTTCACCAAATTCTTACATCTACTCAAATGAAGTGAGTATAGCTATGATTCCCATTTTACAGGTGAAAAACAGGACACACAAAGAAGCATAATACCATGCCCAGGCTACAAAGCTAGTAAATGATGAGGCTGGGATTGAACCCAGGCTGTCTGGTCTCCTCACTCTTACTGAATTCCTCTGGCAAATATGCTAGATATCTACTCCATCAGGAAAGGACACCCTTTTCCTTGCCCTTTGCTAATGACATACTGAAAATTTTACTTCCCTGAACTCCACATTTTTACTGTATTTATACCCTATTATTCTTCTTTTAAAGTGGGTTTTTTTAAATGCTTATGTCCTCACCTAAGTACCATTTAAATTGTTCCTCCCTCTTTTGGCCTAAAAGAAAGCACTGGTTTCATTTCTCTCTCTCTCTCGCTCTCGCTCTCTCTCTCCTCTATTTAAATCACTGGGAGGGGAGGGGGAGGAGTGAGGAATCTAGTGACAGCTAATATTTGCTTATTTGTAAGGCAAAAGAATAAGCATTTTTCACAATTATCTCATTTAACCTGCACAAGTACCCTATGTGGGATCTATTTTCCTATCTGCAATTTACAAGTAACAGAACCAATGCACAGAGAGGTCATAGAAATCAGCTTTCCCATTGCTGGGAGAAAATACCTGACATCCACAACTTAAAGGAGGAGAAGTTTACTTGACTTATGATTTCAGGGGTTTCAGTACATGGGTTTCATTCCAAAGCAGAAACATCATGGCAGAAGAGCATGGTTGAGGACTGCTACTCAACTTGTGATGGCTGGAAACAGAGCACGGGGAGAAGAGCACAGAGTAAGTAGGCAGGGACCAGATATACACCCCAAGGCCAATCCTCCATGATCGACCCACACATACACATAGAAATGTGCTTTATTAATTAACTAGGCAGCTCCCAAGCCAATCACATTGAAGCAATGAAGCTTAACTGTCACATTAAGTGATGAGCCCAAGATCACATGACTAATCAACAGTTAAGGGGTACTAAGTCCCAGTGGTCCAGCTTCAGGGACTTTCTGCTTGATCACAGCACAACACTGCCTCCCTCAAATAACATCTAGCCAGCTAAAGAAAAGACCATCTGTCTCACTCCTAACTCACAAATATTTCTGTGACAAAATTAACACACATTTCCAGATGACAAGGTCTCATATGTAGAGAAAATTGTTCTCAACATAATTTGGAGTAAGTAGTAAGAGATTACTTTTTCATTTTCTTTTCATTTCTAGTCCAAAATTCAAACTATAAATTCTTTGCTCACACAAATTTAGTGTATTTTAGTTCTCTTTGAAGGGTCTAGGTTTTAGCACATATACATACATCCTTTGATCAAGGTACTGATTACAAATTTTCTCAGCCCTTGTCAGGTTCATGCCTGAGGAACCTATAAAAAAAAGATTAATAAAATAAAAGCAAACAAATTTACTTAATATAAACTTTAAATGACCTGGGAGCCTTCATAAGAAAATAAAGACCCAAAGAAAAAGGGAAACCTGTGAATTTTTATAGCAAGTTTGATGAAGACAAGGAATTGGGGAGAAGCATTGAGGTAAAAGAGAAGAAATATAGACAAGTAGAAAGAAGAAGGAAATTGTAGTTTTAAAATTGTAATTTTGAGAAAATGACAGCTTCAGGACATAATCAAAATTACCCAAGTTTACAAAGCCCTCTTTACCCATAGGCCTGTTATTTTTGTTCTTGTTTCCTGTCCATGCCCCTTACTCCTAAACACCTAAAGTCTTAAATATACAATAAATTCATAAAGTGGGCCTGTGTTTTGCTTCTGATACTATACACCCATTACTTTCAAAGATTTTCATTCTCAAAGAAACGCTATTAATTGATTGCATGTATCTCTAAATCTCAACACATGCAAACAGTTTAAGTTGTAACCTAGTCGATAAGGTCAGTTTTTGGTTCAACCCATGAAAGAGTAACCTTAAAAACACTACCTAAAAGAGAAACAACTCCGAGAACAAACATCGTAGATCATCTGTCTTCAGGCAACCACACAGCACCAAGATCACGTAAATACTCCTGACTCCAAACCACAATGCACTCGCCCCCTTCTAGCACTCATGCATTTTCTCTTTGAGTGTTTACTTTGTTCTTCCTAATAAATTTGTCTGAGGCTCTCACTGAGACATCCTGAAATGCTCTTCTGTCAAGATAAGTCAAGAACATACCCGGTGTGATGGAGGCCCACATCTGTTCTCTAGGGTTATGTCCTCAGACCCTGTCCTGGGACAGTGTGATTAGATAAAGGGAGTCTGACGGACGGTAATCAGTTGGCTAGGACTTATCAAAGCCTGTTTGTTCTGATTCTGCTCTCCGTCCCTGTGGCTTCGGCTATAGGACATTCCTTTCCTTCAGGTACAGAAAAGGTCCCTGAGAGTTAACTGTGGAATACAGAAAAAATATTCTTACATTTTTACACAATGAAGGTTTTTGAGATTTTACTGAGACTTGGGATCTGAGCTAAACAGGCAAGCTTGGGATTTAATTTAAGAGCGATTAGCTAATGAGACTTCCCCAGAACTTTTCTTCCTAAAAGTATGTGTGTGTTCACATTGAGGAGGAGTGAACCCCCAGGATCATGTGGCATCTCCTGGACATAAAGGAGAGGTTTTGGTCTTAGGTATCCTGTGGAGAACTTTATTTTAATTCCAAAAGATAAAAACACCCGAATCCTTCTTTGTATTCTCACGGAGAATTTGTTTATACTGGGGAACAATAGATTTCTCTTCAGATCTCAGAGGGAGTGAATACCTCTTTGTCAGATATAAATGCACAGATTCAATTTGGGGGTGACCTTGCCTGTAGCCAGCACCAACACATGTAGGATGACATCTAGTGCTCACTGCATAGCCTCTGGAATAAGAATTGTGAGGAAAGGAAGCAGGCATGATTATTTACTGTAAACAAATAATATTTGAAAGGCACCCTTTAAAAGACCCCTTTGTGCAAGGCAAGATATTTTATTCTCTATTTCCTGTCAAAACCTCTAAAGACACTATTGGAAGTTCATTGTTTTACTAGTTATTTTTTGTTAGTTGACATTGTTTGCTAATTGTTTTTGTTAGTTCAAAGCTGTTACAATGCCCAAATATATATTTGGAGTACTGAGCCTAAAATGATTATTAAATACAATATCTGTAAGTTAATTCACTTAACTATCATTACCCAGAGCCATCTAAGAGCATCTGCCTACAGGATATAGAACCATTTTACCTAAATGTTGATAAAAGATCAGAGTGGAGAGAGGCATTAAGTCAAAGCCTTGTGCATCAGTTCTAGACATTCTCAAAGTAGAAGGACACTGGGTGTCTGCAAGCAGTAAAAGGGCACAAGGCATTAGAATGGTGAGTTCTCTTTCCAGTGCAGACTGGAGGGGAGGAGACATGAAAGAGGAAATGATGGGTATGAAGGACACACTGTATGCTTCTTTAGGTTGCTTAGTTCCTTTTAGAAATAGCTTTAGTAGCCCAGTGTGATGTTGAGAAATACTTTCTCAAAGAACACGATAGCAACACTTTTTTGAGACACAAGACTAGAAACTGTGTATGTATTGAGCTCTTTTAGTTGCAAGAAATAGAGACACTGATTGCCTTTAGTGACAAGGGATACTGTAAAGATGTACAGGAGAATCAGCCCAGGAAAGACTCAACAAGGAGCTAGCGCCCACGGAGCACAGCTCAGGGTACATAGCACTGCCACCAGTCCCTGGCTGCTGCTGTAGCTATAAGATCTCAACATGTTCTCATTCTCCTCCTCAACAAGGGATTTGTTTTGCTTACTGTTCTAATCTTACACCTTCTGCACTTAAGTTTGTGGTTTCTTCTTTTCTTATTTCCTCCTTTCCCTTGAACATTCTCTTCTCCATTGTGGTATACATTACAACTCTATGAAAGAGAACTTACTTAGGGTGGCCTGACATTGAGTGAGAAAAAAATTTCAGCATAATTAACAGAAAGTCAAATTGACGGTGGCCTATATCAATAGGGGTTTAATTTTTCTCCCATAACAAGAGTCCAGAGGTATAGTAGGTAGTCTCAGGCATTAGCTCAGCTGTTCATTGAGAGCACTGATGACGCAGGCTTCCAATGGCCTTATTTTTTTCACTTTTAGCTTCTGATTTTTATCTTCAATCTTGTCTTCTGGTTGCAAGATAGCCATTGCAAAGCTACACATCATGGTCTCTACATTCAAAGCAGGAAGACTGAAAAAGGGTCAAGGCAAGCAAGCTCTCTTTCTACATCTGTCCCTTCTATGCGATGAAAAGGTCCTACCAGAATGCCCTCCAATGCCCCATCATGGGTGGGGAAGACATAGAGACAAAGACAGAAGTCTGTTTTTGTCTTATTGACCAAAACTAAGTCAGACTACACCTAGCTGCCATAAAGGTTGGCAAACAGAATTGAACTTTTATAGTCCCTATAGTAGAAAGGCAGAGAGGTAGGAATTTGAGAAAAGCTGTTATCAGTGATCTAGTGAACGATGTCTGCCACTGCACCATGCAGCATGTGGTGTCTATTGTAGGCAGCACTCTAAGGTGAGTTGTCTGCAAAATCATCAGTCCCCAGTCTTTTTGGCACTAGGAACTGGTTTTGAGGAAGACAATTTTTCCATAAATTTGGGAGTTGGGGGAGGATGGTTTCATGATGATTCAAGTGCATTATATTTATTGTGCACTTTATTTCTATTACTATTGCATTATAATATGTAATAAAATAATTATACAACTCACCATAATGCAGAATAAGTGTGACCCCTGAGCTTATTTTCCTGCAACTTGATAGTCACACCTAGGAATGATGGGAGACAAGGACACTGGAAGTGTGTTGCTTATGTCTAGTATACTCTGTAATCTCATTTTGTTTGCTGTCACTGTAGCAAAATAGGATGTTGGAAATGGAAGCTGGCCTTTCAGTGTTTTTTGTGGCAATCTCAGGATATCCCACTTTGACATTAATCCAGAACATATTAAAGTTGTCTCAAACGTACTTTTAAGGCCACCATCATTTGCGGTTTCAAACAGTTGATATTCTTCTAGCATAGAAAAGGCAATTTGTCTGGCTTACTCACAAATGGGTCATAGACCCATTCTCTCCCAGTTCAGAAATCTTTTGTAGTTGGAAAGTAATGCTTGAACTCTTTTGAAAGCTGACATAGGTGATCATACACCAGCTAGGTGAAAGAAGAAACAGGCTCAGTCTCTTTCAAAAATCTCTGCTAATATTTGAAATACATAAAAAATCCCAGTGTTCACTCATCACCACCATAATTTCAATTTGGCTTTGAATACACCCATTTTATCTACTGAATTGAACACAGTTATCATTCTCCCCTGAAGTGATGGATAGAATTCATTGAGCAGGTTCAATATGTCACACAAATAAGCACATTTTGTGACCCATTATGCATCACTGAAATGTGCTGCTGGTGGTAACTGTTTTTCTAAAAGAAATCTCTGGAGCAGCTCTTATAACTCAAAAGCTCTGGCCAGTGATCTACCTTAAGGAAGCCACCTCAGTCCTGTGTATAATAGAAGATGTGTGTGCTCTAGTCCATCTCCTCACAGAGCTGTGCAAACAGACATGAGTAAAGGGTATATACTTTAATGTGTTTGATAATTTTAATCACACCCTGCAAAACATTCTTAAGTGCAGGTGACATTTTTTGGCTAGTCAACATTTCTGTATGGGTGCCACATTGCATAGACTCACAATCAGAAATAACCTCTTTGATCTGAGTAGTGAAACCAGAAAGTTGTCCAGTCATGGCAGCCACTTCATCCATGTGTGTACAGACACAAAATGACCAATTCAGTTTTCCTGATATGCAGTTATTCAAAGACTTGAATACTTGAAGTCTTGAATGCAGCTGTGGTGTTGACAACAGAAATGCACGTAACACATTTTTAGCCATATTTTTCAGAAAAACATATCACACAAAAACAAGCATTGTTCCCTTGTCAACTCACTGATCTGGATTGCATAGCATGGTGACTCATTAACCCCTTTTAACAAACGTGCCTTAATACTCTCTGCAATTTCATCAGTTCATCTACTTGCGGGGCTAGCTGGAAGAGGAATGTGTAGAAACTTTTGAACTGCAGTCTCTTCTAAAAGTTCATGACAAATGTGCTTAGCAGCAGGCAGGATCTGCTCTTCACCTATACTAAAGGGCTTCTTACCTTTAGCAATGTGATTACCACTGAGAATGACGTTGTCAGTGCAGACATATTGAGAAAGTGCTGGGCTTCAATAATTGCCTCTGTTCTTTGCATCCACATCGTTTTGTTTGTATTTTTTCCTTTTGAAAATCTCCAAAGGCTTGTCTTATAATGCAGGGTCCTTGGTTGCCATGTGACAAAGTAGTTTTGAAGGTTTCATGGCTTCATTGGATAGCTGGTTATACAAAGGTTAGGAGAATGGAATCACTTGTTGCAGTGAATCTGGAATTTAAATAGAACTCTTGGTATTTTCTTTTGAATGCAGCTTTTTTATTATTGTTGTTAGCAGTCTTACAGTCTTCTGCTATCTCATCACTGAATCATTTCCTCTTTTCAAAGAAGTTCTCCAGTGATGTTTGCTTGTTTTTCACTCACTTTGGCTAGGGTAACCCCATGGGTTTACCAAAATTGACTGAAATAAGGGTGCAGTTCAAGAAAGAGGTGCAGATGAAAATGGTAAATAAAATTATGGGTAGACCAAGCACAGATTAAAATTAGTGTTGAAGTACATCAACTCACATGCCACTGTAAAGCCTGCCACCATATACAGATTGTCACTTGCCACTCACTGATGGGGTTTTGATGTAAGTTTTCTGGCAATTGATTTGTTTTAGTCTCTGTGCAGTCAAACTCTCTGGTAATGTTAATCTGTATTTGCAGCCACTCTGCAGGGAGAGCAACACTGCCTCGGCTCCACCTCAAGTCATCAGACATTAGATTTTCAAAAGGGAGTGTGCAAACTAGATCCCTTACATGCACAGCTCACAGCAGGGCTCACACTCCTATGAGAATCTAATGCCACCACTGATCTGACAGGAGGCAGAGCTCAGGTGGCAATGCCAGTGATGGAGACCATCTGCACATACAGAAGAAAGTTTACGTTCTTGCCTGCACCCTACTCACCTTCTGCTGTGCAGCCTGGTTTCTACTGGGCCCAGTGGCCTGTGGCCAAGAGGTCGAGGACACTTTTTCTAAAGGATTGCTGCCTTTGAAGAACTGCCATTAAGCAGGGGTTGCTCAGATATGATCAGATGTTAGCGTGGAAGCTAAGAAAGATGTACAGAAAAAGAACAGATAGTGTGTATTTAGAACCAGTATGGTACTCTCTAAAGAGTTTCTAAACATCTCTAAATTCTCATCAGTAACTCAGTAATAAATTAATCCATCATAAATTTTACTGTATCTGTTTCAATTCTAGATTTCTTTATAAGCTTGTTTTATTTGTTTATATATTTATTCAATTAATGTTATAGAATGACTAGCACTTGTCTAAGTGCAGTGACTATGGCAATTTGCAAAAATAAGTTTATTTTCTAGTAGAAAAGAGACAAGTGAAAAAATGTATCTGTGTGCTTGTATACGTACATGTACATATACACACAAACATATATAAAGTATCTTTAAATTAAGTCTAATTTTATAACCTATAAACATAATTGATAATTATATATCTAATGTATCATTCTCTATTCCTGATGCTATGTTTGGTAGTGACTATCACAATTTTAGTGATTATTTATGAAGAATATTTATCATATATACATATTCCTATGTATACACATACACATATATAGGCACATATGTCTATATATAAATATATATGATTTCCAATGAAATCTCCAGATGGTAATTAATGCTATAACAAAAACAAAGCTAAGTATGGGACAGTGTGGAGGCATAGACATGGTTAAATGTAGGAAGGCAGGGTACTGGCTATCAATTATAAAATAATGAAGAGAATCCAGAACTATGTTTCAGACACAAGTTTTCGTGTTGTCTCCTTTAAAAGGAAACAGGAGAGATTCTGCCCTGGGTACAGGGGAAGGAAACACACAGTGCCAGAGCCCAAATGCACAGTGCGTACTCTACACCCAGGGTCTGTTCTCATTGGATCATATTGTATTTGTGATTTATTTTTCTTGTCCTATTAACTTCCTTCTAAGTCATGCTGAACGTGGCCTTCAAAATGTAGCCCTGGTTCTGAGCACCACTTCAGTGTACAGTTGTCTTTGAAACGATCTACTCCTCACCTTACATTTGTTTTCATGGTTTTAAAAATTTACCCAGGTTATAATGAGACCAACACCACACTTGGATATTCTTTGGCCATTAGACATTGGAAATTTACCAAGAAAGCTGGCACACTGCTCATTTTCTTATTTTCTGCCTTACAAGATTTATATATTGGGTTTTTAAATATTTATATTTTATTGATCTTCATCCTACCTCTTTGCCTGTGACTCCCTTATCTCCCAACTTTATCAGGTTATAACATAACTGTAACTGCCTTTAGAAATGATCTACTTACAAGTTTTACAGAGTTAAGTCTCTGTTTGTGTTCCTTTCATCTTGTTGCTCTCCTTGGGGAACACCACCACAGTTTCTGTACTTACAGATGAAGTACCTATCTGATGCCTGTCATGGTGTATATCTAGATGTTCCTCTAAATCCCCAGGCACTCATAAGTGGGCTATTTGAAAGGTGATTCTATTACAAGGGTGGTATTAGTTGACTTGCTGTTAGGCAGAATCTGGTCAGAAGAGGTAGGTCCCTGGGAGCACAGCTTGGAAGGGTTTGTCTCCCTCCCTAATTCCTCCCTTCATGATCTCTACTTTCCCAAAGCCATGCATGAGCAGTTATTGTTCTGCTCTGCTCCTCTGCCATGCCATCCTGCCTTGAAACCATCAGATTATGGACTGAAACCTCTACAAACTATGAGCCAATACAAACTTTCCCTCCTTTCTAGGTGTTAGGTATTATGTTCCAATGGTGAGAAAAACTACTAAGTATAAGAGAAGTGGGATTGTTGCTGTGATGCTGCCTGACCATGTATTTCAGAAGCCTTTGAAACTGGTTCACAGGTGGAGTTTTGAAAGATTTGAAGGTGCTGGGCTAAAGAAGCAGCATTAGAATACTATAAACTGAACTTGATGGGAGATTCTGGTTGGAGCTCAGACCTGAAGGCTGATAGAAATGCAGCTGGTAAAAAAATAAGCTCAAGGCTCACCGCCGCTCACCTCACTGGATGCACTTGAGCCGCAGCGGGCCCTCGCAGTGCCTGATGACTGCAGCACGTCCCTGGTGGTGAGCCCGGCCACCGGGGTCCCCTGCACCTCCAGGAGCAGCTCCTCTGACACCATCCTGCTGTTGCTCTCCTAGGCCACCTTGATGGGCTGCACATCAACCAGATATAGGTCCCGATTCCATTGGACCTGTCTTATAAAACTGTGGACCAGTGGGAGAGAGAGTGCAGCTCCAAGCAGCTTGTGAAGTGACTGGAGTCTGGTCAGTGTGCTGAAGTCTGGGACGGCCTGTGGAACACCACCACTCCAGTAGCTGTGAAAACATGAAGACCAAGTGTGAGAATATGGACAAGAGCCTAGAAGGCACCCCTGGACACCCCAGTATCCTTGAACACCAGTACAGTGTGGATTAACCCTCTATTGACTGCTGTTCTGTTACACCTAACCAGTCATAAGAATAAGACCAAGAAGGTTCAATGCAATTCCAAGTGAAATCCCAGCATACTTCATACACCTTGAGAAAACAATCCAAAAATTCATTTGGTACAAGAAGAGACCCAGAATAGCAAAAGCAATTCTAGGTAACAGAGACATGGCAGGGGGTATTACTACCCCCAACTTGAAACTATACTACAAAGCTACTGTGATAAAAACAGCATGGTACTGGCAAAGAAACACACCTAAGGACCAGTGGAACAGATTAGAAGATGCAGAAACAACTCCAGACACACTCAGCCACCTCACCTTTGACAAAGGAGCCAAACACCCTCACTGCAGGAAAGATAGTCTAATAAATGGTGCTGGAGAAATTGGGTTTCAACTTGCCAAAGAATAAAATTAGACCTATATCTCTCACCATGCACTAATCTAAAATCAAAATGGATTAAATATCTAAATATAAAAACAGAAACACTGAACTGGCTGGAACAGAGGTTAGGTAGAACTCTTGAAGACATTGGTGTAGGAAAAGACTTTATGAACAAAACCTCAGTTGCCCATGAACTAGCACAAACAATCAACAAGTAGGATCTCTTTTTACTAAAAAGCTTCTGCATAGCAAGAGAAATCACCATCAATGTGAAGAGACAACCCACAGTGTGGGAAAAAATCTTCACCTGCTCTTCCTCAGACAAAGGTCTACTATCTTGAATCTATAAAGAACTTAAAAATATCAGACCTCCCAAATTTAAAGACCCAATCCAAAAATGGGCATCTGAAATGAACAGACATTTCTCAGACAAAGAAGTAGAAATAGCAAATAAATACATGAAAAAATGTTCAACATCACTGGTCATTGGAGAGATGCAAATGAAAACAATGCTGAGATTCCACCTCACCCCAGAAAGAATGGCTGCTATCATGAAATCGACCAACAACAAATGCTGGCGGGGCTGTGGGGAAAGAGGAACCCTGCTCCACTGCTGGTGGAAGTGTAGACTGGTGCAACCACTGTGGAAATCAGTATGGAGATACCTCAAAAAACTAGGACTGGAAGTCCCATTTGACCCAGCTATTCCCCTGCTGGATATCTTCCCCAAAGAATTAAAAGAATCATACCACAGTGATATATGTGCACCCATGTTCATAGCAGCACAGTTTCTAATAGCTAAAACTTGGAAACAGACCAAATGCCCATCAAGTGGAGACTGGATCAAGAAAATGTGGGGTATTTTTATAAAATGGAGTGCTACTCAGCCATCAAAAATGAGAAATTAGAAACATCTATTGCTAAATGCATCCACATTAAGGTGATACTCTTAAGTGAAATAAACGCGACACACATGTGTAAAAAAAAAAAGAAGCTCAAGATATTTCAGTTGGGAAGAAGAACTCCAGTGGCACTTGGAATCCAGACCATGTATGTTAAACTCTGGCAGAAAATCTGTCTACATTTTGCTCATGTCCTGAGACTTTGTAGGCAACTGAGATTAAGGGTGGCAGACTACTTAATCCGGTGGAGGAAACATCAAGGCAGCTTAATGTTGAGGCCATGGCATGGATATTGTTAGGGGATTTTAGCCAGGTTTACACTGAAACTCAGGAGCAAAGAGTCCATGTTAGAAGTTTTCAGTTTTGGCAGAAAGAAAGTACCTGCAAAGAGGACCAAAGGAGTGCTTGGTTGCTGAAACTATTCTCATTAAAAAGAAGCCAATTAGTTTGGATCAGAACAATAAGAAAAGTGCCTTGAGGAGATGTGAGGAACCAGCAAGGCTCCACTTTTCACAAGGTCAAAACTGCAAAACTGCTTTGAGAAGAGAACCCCAGGACACTCTGTTGGAGAAGGGCTGCCTAGGGAATTGATTCCCTTGGATTCAGTTTACTGTGCTCAGTCATCCAGGCACTCAGTGACTGATGATGCAGCCACAATTCAAGGAGACCTGGCTACTGCTCACACTGATAGCAGACCTTGGAGTCTGTGTGGTGCTGGTTTTACAGGCAAGCAGAATCTAAGAGTTGTGGGGTCAGAGAAACTTCCAACCAGAATTCAGAAAAATCCCTTGGAGGCCAGGCAGTGTTCCCTGAAGAGGGCATTGTCTGATGCTGAGTGTGAAGCCAAAAGTGCTGTGGAGATCTTAAAAAGCTAAAGAAGCCAGGAACATGGGATACCTGCTCAGGAAAGCTGCAGGCAGTGAGGAGCAGAGCCAGCTCAAGAAAGAAGCCATGAGGGCTACAACACCACCAGTAATGCCGTGGGGCTAGGGTCCTCCAAGGCATTTGAAGCTTACATCTCATCACAGCTTCCCCACATGCTGGACACAGAGCTACAGGACTTAATGTCAGCCCTACTGGGTTTCAGTCTTGCTTTGGTCCAGTTGCTTTCTATCTCCCTCTTTTTTCCTCTTGGAACAGGAATGTTTACCCTGTGCCATTGTATGTACGTTAGGCGCTGACAACTAAGAGTTTACCTAAAATCTTAGAGGAGAGTTTGGATGAACTTTTCAGCAATTCTGGACCTATACTTTGACAACTCTTAGAGATGGACTTTGAAAATGCATTTTGCATAAAGGAAGTCTTTGGAAGGGTGGAGCAGAATGTTATGGTTTATATGTAAATGTCCGGAAAAGCCTTGGGCCCTCATAAGTGGGGTTTTTGACAGGTGATTGGATTATGGTGTAGTATGGCCTATTTGCTGTTAGGCAGGGTCTGGCTGGAAGAAGTGGGTCACTGGGGCCACAGCCTGCAGAGTTTATCTCCTTCCCCAGTTCCTCACTTCATGTTCTCTGCTTCCCCTCAGCTATGCAGCCCTGCTGGGAGCCAACAGACTATGGACTGAAACCTCTACAAACTGTGAGCCAAAATAAACCTTTTCTCCTTTAAGTTGCATGTGTTGGATATTATGTCCTATGACTAAGACAATGCCTGTCTCCCTCTGTGGACTGCAAACTCCTTGGGGTCAGGCCCCACATCTGTCTCACCTCATTTATACCTGTATCTCAGTGCTGAGCCATACTAGACACACACATGCACACTCAATAACATTTAATGATTTGGTAAACACCTTTAGCATTCAAGTAAGTAGCACAGTGCTGTGATTGTGATGTTCACCCAAATCCTCCTTCAGGAATGGAAGATTTCACTTCAGTCTCCTCCCTACCACTCAGAGTGCTGTTGGTAGACACCCTCAGCTGTCAGCTTTCTTTGGGGAATGCCCCCCATTAAAGAGAGTCTCAAATCATGCCCTGTTCCAGGGCCACTTTGCATTCAGTGACCAATCAGTGCTGGGTTTAAGGCCCAGCCCCTTTTATCACTCAGCACAATTTCTACGGGACCATCTCAGCTTCAAAGCTCTGAGGGTCTCCTGAAGAATCTTGGGATGATATCATGGATGAACTTCTGCTCTCCTTCCTCCATCTCTCTTTCACAAGAGTATATCCCAACAGCACCCCTAATAAATGCCTTGCACCTTAATCTTCACCTGAGTCCTGGGTAACCCAGTCCATGATGGGTACTACACAAACGTTGACAAACTGAATATTGTGATCTATGGTAATCCATATACTCCTCACCAGCAATGATCAGTTATATGCCCTTCCATCTGCAATGATTAGAAGGTGCCTTTCATGTAGCAGACATCACAAGCACAACAAAGGAAATATTACCCCCAATGTGGTCTAGATTCAGCTAAAGTCTTCCTATGCAAAGTGTGGTCCTTTAGCCAAGGGCATTGTCATTCCCCGTGTCACTCCTTTTGTCAGAAATGCAAAACCTTATTTCCCAACCTGGATCAGACTTGCTGAAACAGAATCTACATTTTCTCAAGATCCCTAAGGTTTGCATGTACATTAATGTTTGAGAAAGACTGAGATGATCTAGCTGAGAATTTCTCTCTAGTTTGGGCAGTCTCTTCATGTGTTTTTTGTTCTCTAAAATTTTCCTTAAAGCTAGCACAATTGTGCATTTCTTCATTCCACAAACACTATTTCAGTTTCAAGGAAACATTTCAACCCTGTAGAGTTACATTCTAACCAAGAGATAATAAAATTAAGGTGGATATTTTAGGGTGGGGGAAGAGGAAAAGTGGTATGAAAAATAGGGCAGGGTTAAAAAGAGAATAGGGGAATGGGTTGCATTTTAAAATATTTGCAAAGGACAGTGTTAAGCATAGAAGCAGAGGAGGTAGCTCACCGTGTGCTCAGTGATTAGGAGCTGCAGTAGATTCAAGACCAATGCGGCTGGAGGGAAGGGGAGCATGCCAACTATCAGAGAGTCAAGAGGGCGGCTGAGAGCTGCTTAAAGTCTCGCTATTTGACATTTCACTCCTAAAAAAATAATGCAGGTTGTTTTCTCTCCAAGAATAAAGACGTTCTCGGCCAAGCCCAATGGATTTGGGTTGTGGGAGCTTGCACAAGCCATTTCACTAGCGCAGCCTTAGGTTCCTACGACAAAACTTCAGGGATTGGAGAAGACCTTTAAGGGCTCTTTCTGTTCTGAAATCTCATGCTGAAAGATGCCTCCATGAGATGTCCAGGCTATGGACCAGGCAAAGTTCTGCAACCCCGGGACACTACAAAAACAGGAAGAGAAATTGCGGAAGGTGATGCCAAGCTGAAATAAAGGGGGATTCAACTTGGGACACAAGTTCCTCACGTAGGCACGAGCCCAAATCTTAACCATAGATTGCAGCCCTCACGCCCTGCGCTCGCGTGAAGCCACCGCTTCCCTAACAAACTCTGCCCTCCTCGCTCACTCACGGTCTAGAGGCCCGGCCCCGCCTCCCACCGCCACGCCCACTCTCCGCCCACAAGGTCGCTTTACCGTATCACTCCCGGCTTTCCGGCGGGGTTTTAACTCCGCCCCCTTCCCCGCCTCCCCGCGTCCGACCCACTCTGGGTCTCCCTGGCCACTCCAGGCCCCGCCTCCTCCCTGCCCTGATTCTGCAACCACGCCCCACCAGGCTTCCTCAGCTCAGTCTCCGGCCTGCATATAAGTGGCGGCGGAAGTGATGTAGGGTAAGGCCAGGCAGCCTGGCAAATCCTGCGGCTGTCTGCCGTAGCTCTGAGCTGGCTCCGGGGGGTGGGTCATCATGGGTGCTGGCATGGCTGTCCTCGTCCTCCTGATCCTTCTTGTGCGGTCCGGGAGCAGGGCTGAGATGAGCACCGCGGAACCAGAGCCGTCCTCGGGTACTGTCGCTCGCGGCTGATCCACGGCCGTGTGAGATCGGGCGGGGACGGGAGGGGACCGCGGGAGCCGCCCCAGCCGGGAAGCCCTGCCCGGTCGGGCCCCCCGGGCTTCTCCGCGGCCCCGGGGTCCTGGGCTCGCCTGGGCAGCGGCGACGCAGGGTCTCGGCCAGCACAGCTAAGCATGCCGCCCGGTTTGTCTAGACTTTAGTCTCTATTTATTAACAGTCTGTTTTTCAGTGAGTTTTCAGGTCAGCGTTGGGCACTGCGTCCGCTGCTGCTGGCTTAAATACTTCAGTCTCAGGGTGCGCTCACAGTCTTGGGCAGGGGAGAAGTTTTCCGTCGCTCCTTGGAGTTATTAACTGGCGGTAAACAGTCGTCTTGCGTCTAAGCATGGAAGCTGTGGGATGCACACGCTCAGTAGCAGATTTGTCTTTAGGTCTCTTCGCATAGTTAGGTGCTTGGAGCGTTGTATTTCTGCCTGCTTGTGACATTTCCCAAGAAACGAATACTGGAAATAGCTTTTATGAAGCTCAGAGTTATTAGGAGTTCCAGTGAAATCAGTAAACCTGTTCAGCTAACCCTCCCACCCCCGTGTCTCCGCAGTTTCCAGTTACCTACTGCCTGGAATGCAAAGGAAGGCCCAGCTTCCTTAACCCCTAGTGAACTTGGACCTGAATCTCTGTATTCTCTGTTCTTCCTTGAGTTCCTGTTATGTTCACTCCACCCTATCGGTCCCTCCTTCGGCTTAATGTTCGAAAGTCAAGCCAACAAATATCTACTCGTTCCCTTGGGACAGACATAGTGCCAAATTGTGAGAAGACAAAAATCCAGTGGTTATTCAGTTTCTGCTTTCAAGCATCATGATAAGATCCACGATAAGAGTTACAAACAGCTGGGCACTGTTGTAAACATCTCGTATTCACAACAGTGCTGTAAAGTAGGTGCTGTTGTTGGTGTTTCTGTTTATGGGTGAGAGATTGATAAGGCACAAAGCTTCCCGCAGAAAGGAAACTACTACTCAGTGAGGAGCTGGGCCATTGGCTCCAGAGTTCTTAACCACTCTGCCAACTGCCATTATCAGGGTGAGGGCAATCAACTGCAAAATGCCATGCAAGACCTTGAACTTATGTGTAGGCTACTGTAAAGCAAGATGTGAGTCCTGGCTCTGTCCAGTGGAATTAGGAAAAACTTTACAGAGAAGGTTACCTCAGAGAACGTTACCTCTGCAGGTGCTGCTGCAGAGACGGGAAACAGTGTTGAGTTTGTGGACAAGTGTTTTGTCTAGGCTACGTGTGTAAGAAGGGTACAAGGGGAAATAGAATAGATGGAGAGGTAAGAACCAAGTAGTGAAATGCCTTGTCATGTATAATGCAAGGGATAGAAAGACAGCTTTGGATTACTATAGCAAAAAGGAAATTATTGGCTCAAAATATCCAAGCAACAATTAAACAGGAAAGTAGAGATGTCTGCTGGGTCTCAGAAGCGAGAACCAAGAGCCCAGACTGTTAGAACTTGTCTTTTCTTAGTTTTTTCTGGGCATTGACAGCTTTCTCACCTTGGTGGGAATCATGGAAGATATCATGCTGATAGTTTTTGAGGGTTAAAATCATGCACCTTTGCCAGGCATCAGGGCACCCCGGGCTCCCAGCTACTTGGGAAGTTGAGGCCACAGGATCACAGGTGCAAGGTTGGCCTGTGCAATGTAGCCAGACCATGTCTCAAAAATTAAAAGATAAAGGGTTGGGGATGTTCATACATGCAGTTCTGAGTACTGCGCCCCCCACCCAGTCTCGCAGCTTCTTCCATCCTAACAAAACCCCAGCTTGGTTAGGTGCCAGCTCATATGGAAAGGCCATGCTCAAAGGGAGTAGGGTGGGAACATTCCTAGAAGCAGCAGCATGGTGTTCCTGCAAGCCAACAAGACAATCTACAAACTGTATCCCTGGCTGAAGTCACTGGGCAGCCACTGGATTATTTTACAAAGGGAAATGATTTTATGCAGAATTAACTATGTCATTTAGAAAGGCCAGTCTAATTATAAAACTTTGAGGGAGGAGATCTGTTAACAAGCTGTTGCTTGAATCTGCGGAGGAGCAGGTGAGAAGTGGTAATTCTAACCGAGAAAAGAGGACAGTGTGAGGAACAAGTAGGAGACAGTCGGTAGAACTCTGTACACAGAGATCGGGATGACTCAGATTCCTGTCTGGGATGAAGCACTACAGCAAGCGCCAGCCCCTTCCTTGTACATGCAGGTTCCTCCTGAGCCCAGGGTCCCTTTGGGGCTGCACAATCTGCATGTCCTCCAGGCCTGCCCTGGAAGTGGAGCTGCCTGCCAGCGTCCCAGGCACAGATCCGCAGCCTTCTGTGCCCTGGCGTTTTGTCAGCACAGGGGTCAGTGAGCCCCGCCCCTATCTGTCAAAGTTAATTTAAAAAACAAGGCCCTCTGTGTGGGGGAAAACCCACAGAGACACCTGTTTCTGCTTCTTGGTTAGTTTCCCATTCTTGCTAGTGCCTCCATGTGTTAACTCTTGCTGTTCGCTTGGCTTTGGAGTGGGGAGATCATGTTGGGTGAAGGCATCCAATGGAACAGGCAAGCAGAAAAGAGTATGCGGTGATACAGTCAGTGTCTGGAAAACCAAGTGTTTGCCAGTGTATTATGTCACAGTCATGGGCTTTCATATTTTTTCAGTGAAAATAAAGGCAGTGTGCCCCTAGCAGCCAGTGGCATTTCATCCGTATGGTTACATATGAAAGTAGTGTGTATATTTTTAAGTGAATTGGGTTGGCTAGTGGCCCCCTTCTTCTGGTTTGCTGTTCTGCTCTAATGGTATCTAAATAACTGAGCAGGATATGTCCCCAGACTGGGCCTCTCACCTGACATTTTGTAATTTATCAACTGCAGGGCTACTGATTCTCTGACTTTAGGACAATGCCTTGGGCAGTGTTTAAATTTTTCACTTTTATGTTCAGATTCTGTTTACTTACTTCAGAAGCTCAAAATACTGAAGATACCACATTTTAGATAGTACTGTAGTAGAACAGAAGAGCAAACTGTAACAATACAATCTGAAAAGAGTGGGTTCTTGTAATTTTCTTATTAAACAGTGTCTCCCAGTGCTTAGTAATCAGAACACTATATACTTATTTCCTTCTTGTCTATTGTCTGTCAGTAATGATTTACTGTAGAACTTTGCTCAGGTTTTGCACGCGCCATCATATGATTGTGGTAGAGTAGTAAAACCAGCCAACATTACTGGAAGCAGATGCTTATGAAGTCATTAGAAAATAATCATCGCATGGGAAGGGATCTAGAGATGGAGGGAAGGAATCTAGAGATGGAGGGAAGGAATAGGGTCGGGAGGGAGGGAAAGTAAAAAAACCCAACGTGTGTTATGTACATGTTGGCTGCCCACAATGATTGTAATCAGTAGCTATAGCAAACATATACTAATAAAAGACAAAATAATCATTATCCCTTCTTCAGCGGTCACAAGGATATTTCTTTAAAATGAACAAAATTTGGCTTATTGTCAAGTGTTTTCATAACTTCCTTAAGCCCTTGTTTTCTCACAGGTGTAGTATGTAATAATAATGTGCCCATCATTGGGTGATTTGGGGGATTATGTGAGATAATAAAAAAGTTGAGCACATTGTATGTCCTGTAGTAAATATTTAATATATATGAATGATTACTACTCAATATTACATGTCATTTTTAACAGATATACTTTAAATATTGTTTTGCTTATATATAAGAAATTGTATTGGCTTTTAAACATCAAGAGTTATCCAGATCATGAGAAATTTAAAATATGTTCAGCAGCAGTCATTCTACCTTTTCCCTCTTTTTTTATAAGCTGAAAAGACCTGTTTTATTTTTTCAATTCCCAGACTACTCTCAACTTAGAATAAATTAGTCCCAAAGAGGATTAATCCTCAGTATTTTTCTCAAGGATTAGATCAGTCTAGTCCAGTCAGAACTCATTCTAGCCCTGTCCCAGTTAGATGAAATTGGATCAACAGGAACAAGAATATGCCACTGCATGGCCCTTTTCTGTAGTCTCAGCTACTCTGCAGGCTGAGGCAAGAGGATCTCTTGAGCCACAGCATTTCAAAACCAGCCCGAGCAACACAGTGAGACCCTGTTTCTTTCGTAAAAAGAGAATAAAATCCTAGCTTTTAGACCAGAAAGATAGCTAAGCAAGTATTTATTGGATAAGCTCTAATCAGGTGGTAGTTTGGGAGAAAAATATTTGGCAGGAGGAGAGAACTATTTTATAGTAAACTACAGTTTGTATGTACAGCTCTCTTTTTAAAGAGAGAGGAAGAAAAGAATTTATTGACATCCGTTGCATTACTTCTGGGCTCCACATTTTAAGAGAATGCATGAAGCACCAGAACAGGGCCTGAAAAGAAGAGACGACTTCAGGAACACTAGGGATCTTGACCTAGCTGAGGAACAAGTATGTACAAGTAAAATACTACATATTGGAATATTTTAGGCCTCACTGAACTCTTAGTTCTTAAATTGTCTTTCTCTAAAGGTACATGGCAATGATCAAAGGAAGTAGAAAGTGGGCCATTCCTCCATTAATTTCACATAGTGATTAATGTGATTTCTTTCAAAGCCCAAAAATGTTGAAATATCTCAGTTCAAAACTTGCATGAACACCTGAAACATATGCAGGAACTCTCAAAATGTCCTTTTGTAGCTTAAATGTAGGGGATAAGCATAAAGAAAAGTAGCCCTTTCATCAGCACTGCGATGCCACCGAGAAGCAAGTTTGTACTTGTAAATTTATTCTGATAGGCTTATGATTTTTTGTATGTGGTCTGAATTTCTCCAGCCGTTTCTCAATTTGCAGTAAAGAAGAAACTTCTGTAAAAGAACCCATGCCCCTATATCCTCAACTTTGGAAAGGTGTTAGATCTTTGTTCTTAGAATCATTCATTCAGAGAAGGGCTCAGATGCTTCAGTCCAGAGCGTTTGGTTTTGAGTTGTGTATCGGATGACTTCTGAGTCACAAAAACGATGTAATTACTGGCCCCTTCATCCTTCAATGTATTCTTTCCATAGAGTAAGTAAGCAGATTGTCAAAGGATGGCTGCAGAATCTGTAGCTCCAGTCCAGTGTTGGTGTACACGTCTTTTATACAGTCTTTGTACACTAGCATGTTAAAAAGGACGGTGAATGCCTTGGGCTGTCCCTCTTTCAAAAACAGCATTTGCTTTTGGCAGTTATGCATTGGAGCATGGGTGACAGCCCTTATTCCTATCACTTGTCTGCAGAGGAAATTGCGTGTCCTCAGATTGTTATCTGCAGGTGTCTGAATTTTGCCTCCCCCACCACTCTGTATTCACCAGTAATTATTGAAGAGCTCTTCTGTCTGTTATTTTTTGTCCTTTGTGACATTCCTATTGTCCTGTCGGTGACACTGCGCCAGTGCTGCTGACTTTCAGCTGTCTTAGTTTGTCCTGTCCATTGCTGTCCTTTGGTATCCTGCCTCTTTTGCCTGTTTATCTGAGAAAACAGTTGGCTCTAGCCAGAGTTCTCTTTTTCTTCTGCTTTGTACTAGAGTGTAATGAAAACTGATATTTCTCTCCTGTTTTTAGGGTTTTGTTTTGTTTTGTTTTGCTTCCCCTTCTGCTCTTTACCCTCTTAACTCCTTCCTGTGTTTAGTTTTGTTTAATCTCAGTTTAACTCCTCTGTGGGAGTTTTGGGAATTAGGTCTTTTAAAAGCTAGAGTTTATTATAGGCAGTTTTTAGACAAAATGTATAAAGTAATTCTGAGCCCATTTTTGAAACCAGTGGAGCAATCTAGGCATTTTCAAGAGATGGAAAAATCTATGTTTATTTTAAATCATTCTAATAGAATCTCTCTGTAAACTCTGTAGATAATTCTATTCTTTTGCTATCTTTCTGTATCTTTTTTACTTATACAATATTAATGTATTATGGCTAGAAGCTTATTGTAAGCCTTAATTATTTTTTTCTGAATATGTAGTAGTTTAGACTGCAGGTTATAAAAAATCTGAAAGTATGAGAAAACGACTCATGTATGTTTATTGTGTGATTTTGACAAAGACAGATATCTAATAACTGCATGGTTTCTCTTCAGGTAGCATTAAAACCACAGATTGTGTTTTTGGTGCAACTATTCAAAAATTTCTCCTTTGGTAGTAATTTTGGTCTGCTAGAATCCATTAAAACTTCTTCCTATCAGTAAGTGTTTGACTTGACTGCTTTCAAAGTTGAGATTTAAGTTCTTCTCCTACTCTAACCATGGTAGACTTTAAGTAAAATTATGAGAAACATAGTCTGTTTCACATTAAAAACTAATGTTGCACAAGTCTACTGTTGTTTGTGATTTTATAATATGTGATTTAGTAATTCCTTCCTAAGTACAAATACACATTGCTATTTTATTTAGATTGACTTCTATATCCCTTTTTCTCAAAACAGGAATTTCAGATTGAATATATATAGTTATAAAATCATTTATTAGGACTAATTAAAAAGAGGGGCTTAAAAGGAAGTGAAAGACTTGTTATTGGGAACTGGAGGAAGAAAGATCCTTGTTAAGTAGCAGCAGAGAGCCTAGCAGTAAATGTGCCCGATGATCTAGCACAGGAGATTTCCAATCAAAGTGTTAAAGGCACCACCTGGTTTCTTGTTTCTTGTCTAAAGTGTGAGACTAGACAGATTCGTCATGGAAGCGACTATTAAAAAGAAACCAAGACCTGATGGTTTGGAAGTTGTCAGCCTCTTGAGAGTCAAAAGATGCTAAAATTAACAAATGACTGCTGAACTGAAGGAGATGGGGGGGCAAGTGGCTTTTATTTCTGTAGAAGCCATGGATCTTTACTTGAAACTAGATTGTTTCATGAAGGTGAGGTACAAACTTACCATAGATGGAAAAACACTCAGGAGGCCTCAGGATTCCCGCTGGGTATGCCCATGGGCACTCTACCAAAACTAAAAGAGAAGAGCCAGAACCAAATCTGGTGAGGCCAGAGATTTGGGGGCTCCTTGGGCTCTGCCTAGAGAACCAAAGATGAGCACCAGGAGCCATCAGCAGTGTAAGTAGAAAATCTGTAGTTGTCTTGTTACGGGCCATAAAAAGATGATTAGTTGAGAGTATTTGAACCTGTGAGACCACCCTTTCTCCCCCAGGTTTATAATCTCGGCCTTTGGCACACATTGTGACACTACTTTGGTAAGTGAAATGGAGGTTAGGTATTTTGGCAGAAGCTAAATCTTTTCTTCCAAGGGGTTGGCATAAAATGTATCGGTTTACCATAAAGCATTTGGATTTCAATTTCTTCCCCTCCTAAATAAATAAGAAGCTAGGTGTGGTGGCATACACTTGCCTGTAATTCCAGCTCCTTGAGAAGCCAAGGCAGAAGGATCACAAGTTCATGGGCAGCCTGGGCAGCCAGCTTTATAAGACTGTCTCAAACTGCAGTTTGTAAAAAGGGCCAGGGATACAGCTCAGTGGTAGAGTACTTGCATGTGGGCCCTGGGTTCAGTGAACAGTACTGAGAACAAATAGCAAACTTAAAATTACAAACATATAAAGCAGAGTTCCTCACTTTTGGTACTGCTGGTGTTTGGGGCCAGATTATTTATTGTGATGAAATACCCTGTGCGTTGTAGGTTATTTAACAGCATCTTGTGTGGTCTTGACCATCTCCCTGTGTTGTGAGAACCAAAACTGTCTGTAAACATTGCCTAGTGACCCCTGGAATAAAATCACAACCTGCTGAGAGCCACTGCCATAAAGGAAAAAAGTTATCAGAAAAAGAAAAGGCTGATGCTAGAATTTAATTATCCATAACTGCCTATTATTTACCTAAATAACTTGATCCATGTTCTGCTTTGAAAAGACAATACATGTATTAAATAATTAATTATAAATTAAAACAATGTACCAGTTTGGGCTTTGGGGGGAATTTTTATTTTAGGAAAGATTGGAATTTGGGGATTTTTATTTTAGAAAAAATGTAGTAGGCAAAAAATTTCCTTCAATAGTGAGCAAATATTTTATGTATATTAATTCATGACTTACTTGATAGATAAGAAATCTAAAGTAACTGTTTAGCAGTATAATCAGGAAATATCCCAGGTTTCTTAATGTCTGACCCTATGAGGCTTTTCACTTTGTTTGCTTTGTTTTGTTTTCTAAGTGGTCCAGGTGAGTGTCATTACCTTCCAAGGTGTCTTGCTAAAATAGAAACTCAGGCTTGGACACTCTCCAAAGATAGTGATGTTATCTTTAGAAACCACTGCACCTGGCCACATTTATCATTCATTTATTTATTTTTATTTTATTAATGAATCATGGTTGATGGAGTTTCCCAGCTAGGTAGGATGGATTACCCTTAAATTTTGAGTCGTATCACTAACTATGTCCATACCTTTATGTTCATCCTCCTGTTCACCACGTGACTCTTTCAAGTATTCCCAATAAATGTTTTCTGAAATGGTTTTTAAAAGTGAAGACAGAAAGAAATGTTGGATATGTTTTGTAAAAAGCACTGCATTCCACGGAAAGCAAAATATTGATGAAACTGGGATAGTCAGTAGTTCCTTCAGTCAGTCCTTAGGTGCCTGTTCTTGTGCTGTAGAAATGGTATTAAAGATGTAATGTTCCTGGGTGTAGGGGTGAGGGCTTGCCACATTGTAGACGGAAATTATCATACCTGATATGGACAGTTCTTCTCTAGACATTGACTATAACCTACAGTGTCAAGCTTCGAAATTCTAGGAATTAAGAAAATTAAAGAATATTATTATTACACTAGGCATTGTATTTATTTATCAAAAACTCCTAAAACATTATGGGAATTTATTGCTTCATGTTATATTTGTGTTTCTCTTACACACAATGAGATTGGCACCATTTAAAATGACCCTCTCCTGTCCGTCGAGTAGATGGGCTAGGAAGCCAGGCTGAGCAGTAGGCATACTTGGGCCCCAGCAGAGTTGAACAATGTGTGGGAGAGGGAGGGAGGAATGACACGTCCCCCTCCACCCTGTGTGCCCAGGCTCAGGCCCCAGTTGCCCTCCTGGTCCTCACAAGACAGATTGTACCTCCAAAAAATAAAATAAAATAAAAAATTAAATGAATCAAAACTCTTTTGTACCCTTTGAAATCATTTTACTCTTTATTCTATTGAAATTGATTTTTCAAATATATTTGACTAACATGACATCTTACGATGAGATTTTGTAATGTTAATATGAGTTTCTTACTGTTGTCTGTTTTATTTTTTCAATCTCTTACAGTGCCTGTGCCAACCAATGTTAGAATTCAGTCCTATAATTTGAACCCAACGCTGTATTGGGACTACCAGAGCATGCCCCAGACTCCTGTTTTTACCGTAGAGGTAAAGTCCTACGGGCGGTGAGTATAACTCTTTTATCCTTCCAATTCTGTTTTTATCTAAGTCCTTGAACATTCCATAACTCTGTGTTTTCCTTCCATCATCCTTCCTTCCTACATGACAAAGCTTTCTGAACTGCTTGTAGACATCCAGAGATGCTTAGAATACAAATTAATTCTTTGTAAAATACTTCCTCTTTCTCTTATCAGTACTGAAGTAAAGAAGTATCATTAACTTCTAAAAAATTTTTTCTCTCTAGTCTTTATTGAGTGATTGATTGATTGTTGTTTTTTTGAAACTAAGTCTTGCTCTGTAGCCCAGGTTACCCTCAAACTCACTGTATAGCCCAGGCTGGTCTCAGATTCCTGGTTCACCCTCCCAAGTGCTGAAATTAAGCATTGTGCCACCATGCCTGATTGCAAAAGCTGTTAATAAAGTATAGCTAAATTTATTGTAATTAATGGAAGAAATAAGAATGCCACATTGAGCAGTAGCAGTGTCTCAGAGTAGTTACAGCTCAAGTGGTCCTAAATTGGAAGATTTCAGTGTAGATTATTCTAATTTTTTTCCTCATAATTTAATTGAGATATTTTTTGATAGGCATACTACAAAGACAATTTTGTGTCCAGTGTACAGAACATGATGAAAGTTTGTCCCATTATTAATTTGGTCATTAGCCCTCAGCTGTATCCTTTGCATAAGTTCTTTCAAATATACTTATGGGGAGAAGATTTATGAGGATATAAATGTCCTGTTCACATAAATCCATATATATTTTTAGCACCCATGGATTATTGGTATTATTACTATGATCAATACGGAGTTCATAATTTGTTTTCAACACTGTTTGAAGCCTGAAACAGGCACTCTCATACATATCTCTGGCATGAATGCAAATTAGATCTGGCCCTTTGGGAAGAATTTGGCAGTATTTCACACAACTTCACTTCCCTTTTTTTTTTTCTCCCCAGTAGGAGGGACCAAACCCAAGTCCTCACACATGCTAGGCAAGGCTCTAGCACTGAGCTAAATCCCCAGCCTCCTTAGGTTTAACTCTTTATCTGATGATCGTGCATCAGGAACTTGTCCTTAAGATACACTTACTAAAATGCAGTTTAAAGACATTACCCAGCAGGGTGGGAAGGTGCACACCTGTAATCCCAGACCTCTGGGAGCCTGATGCAAGATCAGAAGTTTGAACCCATCCCAAGCAATTTAGGGACTTAGCAACACCTTTGTCTCAAAATAAAAAATCATAAAGGGGCTGGACATGTATTTCAGCGCGAGGGTCCTGGGTTCAGTCCCCATTAAGAAAAAGCACACAAACAAGGAAAAGATATTACCCCATGGGCTGGGGATATGGCTCACTCAAAGCACTAGCCCTAGGTTTGATCCTCAGCAACTCTAAAAAATAAAAAGACATTACCCACATGCAAAGAAAAAAATTCTTATGAACTTATATGCAATGATCTCTTAAGGTGTATTTTTAAATGACAAAAAGCAACTAAGGTCAATAAAGTATATATAATATACTTGCTTGGGGGCAAAAAAGAATGAGAAGAAATATTTACATAGGTATTGCCTTAATTTTGAAAAAAGAAATAAGCAAAAACCTGAAGCCAGTGAAATTGACTACCTGCAGAAGGTAGGTCATAGATAGGATTCAACTCCGATCCATTAGTCTAAAATAATCGGGACATGTCAAAAGGATCCAGGACCCATCTTGAATAGGTTTTCCCTGGCCAAAGGTATGACCGCAAATAAGAACATAATACATTGAAATAAGAAAGGAATTCCATTTCTATATTATGGTTAATTAATAAAATAAAGAAAATGAAAAGCTCTTCTGTGGACAAATGACTTTGAAGATTTTAAGGCATGACAAATGAATCTGATAAAGATACCATCTTTTTATAGTGTATTTTTTTACTAGAAAGATAAATTTCAAAAAAAATTGATAACTGTTAGGAGTCTGTTATGTGTTTGATCCTATAATTAGATCACATTGATGTTAAAGGAATCTAGAGTTTAAAACATTTTAAAACTTAGATGTGAAATGTAGTTTGTACAGGTCTTAGAGTTTGAATTAAACCTCTATATTATAAAGGAATGTATAGTGTCATTTTTGAGTATCCCTTATCTGAAATGCCTATGACCAGAAGTATTATATATTTCTGATTTTTTTCGGATTTTGAAATTTTGGCATATACATAATTAGGTATCTTGGGGATGGAACCCAAGTCTAAACATGAAATTCATTTATATTTCATATAGGTCTTATACACATACAGAAGGTAACTTTATACACTATAATTTTATGCATGAAACAAAGTTTCTTGGTGTGGAATTTTTCTGGTCTGGCATCAAGTCAGTGTTCAAAAACTTTTGAATTTTGCAACATCTTGTGTTTCTGATTATTTTGGATTAAGGATGCTGGACCTGTACTTCCACCCAAAGTAAAGATTTCCTACTTTGTCTAGTTCTCCATTCTATTCTAACTCAGCTCTTCCTACCAGCTTTGTGCTATAAGTGAAAAATATAGCACAGAGGTGGTTCAAGTTTATGATAACAATAAAAGTTACCTTTGTGTTTATTCTTTTTTGTTTTAGGAAAACATGGATATATGCCTGCAGCAATACATCTGATCATCATTGCAATATTCTTAATGTTCATGACCCAGATCTTCCTATTTGGGCCAAAGTTAAAGCTAGAATTGGACAAAAAGAATCTGCTTATGTAGAGTCCAAAGACTTTGTCATTTGCAAAGAAGGTATGTAGAATGAATACATGTAAATATTAAATTTGAAAATGTATATTTTCTGTGCATGTTTGCTTTTATTAGCAGTTGTTAAAAATGATCATAATGCTTAAGAAACATTTGGAAGAATTTAGAGACACCCAGTATCATTCCCTTTTCTCAAGCCCCACAAAGAGACAACCATCTCTTTGCTGCTTCCACACCATTAAGTTTCCACACCGTACAAATCCAGATCAGTGTTGTCCAGCTGTACTTTGTACCACCCTTTCCCTCCCCATGTGGTCTGTAATTCATTTCGAAGTACATTCACTGAGGACTTTGGCTCCTGGCTGTCATTCTTCTGTCTACCTTAAATCCTTAGTGTCTGTGGGAACTTGAATACCAACTTAATACATCAAAAAATTTTAGAACTCTTTCATCTTTCCATCCCCTGTGATTTTCAGCTCTTTATTCTTCCAGCGTCCCACTCCAATATATACCTGTAACTCCAGAATTTCCATGCCAATTCCTATTTTCTGAATATGATGTCCCACTTTGGTAATCATATTTCACTTCTAGGTTAGATACTTTTAGTCATTTGACTCTGCCATAGTCTGATAGTCCTCTGGTACCTTTTCTTCTAGCTTTTTTGTTCAGCTTCAGTGCTAGATTACTTGAGCTACTGCCTTTCCAGTGCTGCCCACTGCTTTCATTCTCCTACTTTTCAGATTGTGCCATTTAGGGCTCTTCCACAAGCCCTTTCCCTACTTGTCGTTTGAATTAGCTAACTTTCCCATTGTTGACATAATACCCAACACCCACAGCTCAGAGGAGAGGTTTAATTTGGCTCGTGTTTAAAGGTGGCTCAGTCCATGGTCAGCTGGCTCCAAGGCCAAAACATCATGGTGGAAGGGCATGGTAGAGCAGAGCTGCTCAGTTCATGGTGGCTGGGAAGCAGAGGTGCCAAAGAGAAAGAGGTGAGGGACCAGACAGAGGACCCCCTCTCCCAAGACCACACCTCCATGACCTATCCAGACCAGTCCCCCAGGTAGAGCCCAAAGCCAATCAAGTTGACATTCCACCCTAATCACCACACCCTTAAATATTTTATTCCCCAGAATCCATACATTTGCCATCTGATACATACTACCCGTATTGTGAGACTGATTTCTCAAGGGCCAGAAATGTGCTAGAGAGTATGCCAGACCCTGATGGACATTAAACAGGTCTTCCTAGCACAAAGTAGGTACTCTGTAAACATGAAGCATAGCTAAATGGTTTACCAGTGAGGTCCCAAACATCCACAATGACTATTTGCTGAATAATTAAATATCTAGTTCTGATTTTCACAATTAAAATTGAATTAGCAAATTTTTATAGAGCCTGCATGCAGGAACCCATGAAAGTTGAAGATACAGAGTTTTTCTGCCTTTCAGAAACAGTTTTTAGAAATCTGCTCTTTTCTTAATCTATAGAAGCAAAAATAAAAAGTGCTTAATAGAGCTTTTATTATGTCAAGGTTTTAATTTTTTTTAAATCAAGTCCATAGCCAATTGTATTTCTCTGGAATTAGAAATGGGGTTAAACTGCTAAAGAGGAGTTTGGATAAGAGAACCTTTTCCTGAGATTTATGAAATATTTATGAAGGGTATTTGGAATGTCTTCTAGATTTTTTGGAGTAGTTTAAAAGTGGTCCTACTTAGTCATGGTGTCCTATTCTAGTTAAAATGTGGTCCTGCTTTAGTAAAAAACGTAAAAAGAGTGGTTTAGTTGATTGATTTTGATAATTTTACTGTGAGGTTCCGAGGCCAGTATTAATTACATTGGTTTCTCCCCAGGAAAGGTTGGACCACCTGAACTAACTGTTACGCAGGAGGAAGACCATGTCATTATTGATGTGGTTGACCCAATAGTTCATGTAAGTGGAGAAAAGCAGGAAGCCATGTATGATGCCTGTTACACATTAATGTACAAAGTGTATGTGAGAGAGAACACAAGTAAGGTAGGTGTTATTTTTTGTGTATATTTACAGTGTACAGAGTTGATTTTTAGTTTGTTTTTTTACTCATCTTGGGGAATTGATATATATATATAAAACATCTTTTTCTGTAGCTAGTATATACTAAGTCATTTCTTTGTTTTATAATGAAAGTGATGCTTATGATAAATAGAACCCTTGGATCATAACTTTGGGAAGAAAACACATGTGAATGCTATTGAAAGGAACTCGTATGGAGTTATTCACTGACACTGACCAGATGAGTACTTTTAAGTTTTTTTGTGGCCTTGTTTAGCAGCACGGCCCTGTATCTCCAATGGTAAGGTGGGGATAACTTAATTCTTCTCTCCCTAGTGATGATATAAAATAATATGCATCTATAATTTGAATCATCAGTTTTGAAAAATAAAATAGTATAACTGTGGGGATGTAATTACATTATTCTGGCACTGGTGTGGGGTCCATGCATTGATTAGAACTATTCTCCATTCTCCACAAGGATGCCTCTTGTTTACTTGATAAACATTTATCAGACATATAGTATTGCCTAAGAGGCATCCAGGAGTGCAGGTGAGAGCAGAAGGGACCAAACTCAGGATTTCTGCTGTGCAGCAGGAAGGGTGGGCACTGTGTAGGGCTGGGCCAGTGGTTTTTAGAGCAGGTCTCCCAGGCAAGGTGGTAACTGCTGTCAAGGTCAGGTTGGGAGTTAAGCCCCATGGATGTACATGGGAGAGCATTTTGGGGCGAGGACCCAGCAGGGGTACAGTGGGCACATGAGGGGGGCAGCCGAGGGGCCGGTGGGGTTGGTGGGTGCAGGAAACAGGTGAAGGCAGAAGACATTGGAGGGATTTGACTTTGATCCATGTATTGTATCTTAGGAAGATTTGAGCAGAAAAGTGAGGTCTGATTTAGATTTTTAAAATATCTTCTCAGTTGTTGGCAGAGATGTCTTTCTAAAATGCAGATCTAATCATGTTACTCCACTGCTTAAAACTTCACAAATCCCCATTGGCTATAAAGTAATATCTGAATTTCCTTCCATGCCATGGCCTGCAGGCCCTTGTGATTTATTTAGCCTTGTGGGTCCTCTCCAGTCCGTCTTCCCATTCCCTCCGGCGTTGTTTTCACCCATGCTTTGGGGAGCTGCTAGTTTTGGATCCCTGAAACTGCCATGTTTTTTCACAGAATGCTCTTCTCACCCTTTTCCATCTGGCAAATTTCTGCTTATTCTTCAGTAGTCAGCTGAGGTGTCATCTCTGCTTTCATTCTTTTCTGACCAATAGACTTGTTTCTTTTCTGTGGTCCTGGTTCCATATAGGATTCCTCTGGCAGTATTCCTTATTCCTTGTTATGTTTCTTTCTTACCTCTCTTCAACTCTAAATCGTACGGTATTTGAGCCAGATACCACTATCTTACCTGTGTTTGTCAGCATTGTTACTACAGTGAAATCCCCCAGACAACAAACATATAAGAAGAAAAGGTTTACTCTCCCCATGATGCCCTTCAGTGCTAGGAATTGAACCCTGGGCCACACACATACTAGGCAAGCACTCGACCTCTGAGTTACACCCCTAGCCCAAGTGATTACATCTCAAACCAGACCAGTGGGGGGGGGTCTCATAATCCCTCCCAAGGGCACAGCCTTAATGACCTAAGGGCCTCCCATAAGGCTCCACCTCGTAAAGGTCCGCAGCACCTCACCACACCACCACCCTGGGGACCAAGCCTATTTTATACAGGGACCTTTGGAGGACCCGTAATCAAACCACAGTACAACTTTTGTGTCTTCAGGTCCTAGCACAGTTGACCACACACTGGCTGTGGAATGAATGATGAGCTTTACATCAATCATTTCTAGGTCCTACTGCCCAGAGATCCTGCAGCCTTTGTACAACACTTTAATTATGCTTCCCGTGAAACTTTACCGGCTAAGTTTCTAGCACTTTAGGATTAGGAGAAATTAATAGTTGTTTAGCAAATAGCAATGAACCTTCCTGCTATTCAAGTTTTTGATAGATGGACATCATCATGCTATGTTGTAATAAATTGACTATTTGATATCAGAAGTGTTTCAGATATGTTTAAGATTCATCATATATTATATACACTATATGGTATGTCTGTGTGCATGTGTGTGTGTGTGTGTTTTCTTTGGTGTTTGACCAAGGTAAGTACGGTGAGTATATTTTACAGATTAAAGAAGCTATTCATTTTTTTCCATATAGACCCTAAAACATGACCTTGCAGAAGATGACTGCCTCTACAGTCTATGCCAATTAAGAATTCCAGTGCCCTCACTGAATTCTGAGTACTGTGTTTCAGCAGAAGGATTCTCAAAGGATTGGGAAATTACAACTGAAAGGTCAGAAGAAGATTGTATTACCATTCGTAGTAGCAGCATAAAAGGTAAGTTCTTGCCATTTTTTTCTTTTCTAAATACAGAGAAGAGTAACTAAAAGAGGATAATGTATAAAGAGTCAAATTTACTTGCAAAAAATCTCTCTTAAAAACATTCAGTAGCTCCACTCCTCACAGAGGCAGTTTCTCAGCTAATAAAATGTACAGAGTAACCAATTTGGAAAGCCATTTGATGACCCAAGGAAAAAATATAATAAATATATAAAATTATGGGTATAAATATCTGCATTCAAAAGTTTATCATAGATAATTTGTAAAATATAAAAAACCAGAAGATGACAAAATTATGTGTAGTCCTGTCATTCCCCCACAGTATACCATTATTCACAGTTGTTTTCTTTTCATCCTATTTTTCTCTTTAGTTTTTTTATATGAAAAACTTTATTAAAGAAAATCCCTATGACGAAAACAGTTTTCCTCCATTGCCATTAGCTATGTTACTCGTCATAACAGAGTATTTGTAGTAAAATGGCCCTCTTTTATATAAAAATGTGCTAGATAAGGCCAGTGCATAATGTACCAATTATACAAGTTAAACCAATATCATTTAGATGAACTAGTAACTGATAATAGCATCAGTGTGTGATAGATTTGCTTTAGCTTCAACTGCAAATTGATACCAGAAGATCTGGTTACTAATTCTATCAATGTTTACTTTCTTTATTTACTAGAGTGTTTTAAAAATTAAGAGAAAAAACTGATTTCTGAGTGTATGATAATTAAAATTCACTATGTGCCAAAATTAATATTACTACTTTTAAATTTTTTTTCCCATAAGTTTATTGGTACATTTTAGGTACACGTTATGATCAGATTCATCATTGGAAATTTGTATAAGTACATGATATATATCTTAGTTCTTGTTTTTTTCCCTTCCACCCCTCCACTCTTCCCTATTTGCACAAGCCTTTTTTCTCATTAGTTTTTTTATGTATCCATTGTATTGTGTAGTGTATATAATTTTGTGTACTAGAGAGTTTTTTTCTTCACATACTCCCTAGAGTTTGTTTTGTGTTGTTGTTTTGATAATAATCATTCGAACTGGGGTGAGATGTCGTCTCATTATGGGTTTTTTGTTTTAGTTTTGAGACAAGGTCTCACTCTGTGGTTCAGGCTGTCCTTGGGCTCTTGATCCTCCAGCCTCAGCCTCCTGAGTGCTGGGATTGCAGTCATAGCACCACCCCAATCCACCTCTCATTGTACTTTTGATTTATCTCCCTAATGGCTAATGATATTGAGTGTTTTGGCAAATGCTTCTTGGTTATTTAGATACCTTCTTTTGGGAAGTATCTGTTCAGATTATTTGCCCGTATTTTAACTATATTACTTTTTTTTGGTTTTGAGTTTCTTATGTATCATGGCAAGTAATCCGTCATCAGATGAATAGTTGGCAGGTATTTTCTTCTATCCTTATTTTTGATCTATTCTGGTTTTTTTTTTTTTATGTCTTTGTGGTCCAATTTTGGTAGGTCTGATGTGTCCAGAAATGTATTTCTTCTAGCTTTTCCAGTTTGCTAGCATAGAGTTTTTCATAATAATCCCCATTGATCTTTTGTATTTTTGTTGAAAAAGGAATATCTCCTTTTTCACCTCCCAATTTTATTTACAGATACTTTTTTCTTTTCTTTTTTTTTCCAGTACTAGGGATTGAACTCAGGACCTTGTGCTTGTGAGGCAGGCGTGGCACCGAGCTAAATCCCCTGCCCTACAGATATTTTTTTGAAAAATGGAAATCAAGCTGAAGTGTTAGACCTAAAATTTAATGCCAGTAACTTCAAGCTATAAGTTTCAAGAAGGAGACTTAGAATAATGTAGTAGATTTTGTGCCAATTTACATTGTGCTGTTTGAAAAATAAAATGCAACTTAATGTAAAAAACTTGAAATACTGTAATGCACATGCTCTGGACCTATTTTCTTAAAAAGCCTAAATTGTAGCCAGGTAGTATGCACCTGTGATCCCACTGTGGGAGGCTGAGGTAGAAGGGTTGGAAGTTCAAGCCAAGCTTGGGCAGCTTATCAACTTAATGAGACCCTTTATCAAAATAAAAAATGAAGAAAAGGACTGCAGGTGTAGTTCACTGTGAAGGCTCTGGGTTCAGTCCCCACTACATACTGCCAAAAAAACCCCAAACCAAAACACAACAAAAAAGCCTGAATTATAAAATGATATTACAGCCACATGGTGGCAGCACTATGCCTTTGAGCGGCAGCCCCTCCTGTGGGTGTCAGGGCCTTACGCACTGCACTTTAGCAATCCAGGGATTAGCGTGCACTCTGTTGTTATGTTGTCTTTTACTATGTAATGGCTTGATTTCTTCATATCCGGTAACGAGCATGGTGTAAGCGTAAAGTACTGACTTCCACAGTTACTTTTCCAAAGGATTAACTTTGGAAGAGAAACTAGAGAAAATTAAATATCACAAACAGGAACACACATTGCCACAACATGGAGAGTACTGTTAATGGTTTTTTTTAGAAGACAGCATTATGAAAAACTGCTAAAGATTGTGTTATGAAACTAAAAGGCACAGTAGAGTAAATGCACAATGGCAATAAGAGATATGTGGTCTTCCCTACTTTTTATGTTCTTCATACCTGGCTTGCTGTCCTGAGGACTTTATTCCTGTATGTTTGTGGGCTTCTGTGTACTTTATAAGTATTTGCACTCTTGAAATAACTATAACAGAAGATTATGAGAAATAGAGCTAAGTTATTTTAAGTTACACACATTGCCAAAGTTTATTTCTCAAGAGAGATATTTTGTAATTCTTTCCCCTTCTTAACTGAGAGAAAGGCATAACCCTAGAAACACACTGTGTTTGAGGCTGTCAGCTTAAACTGTGGAAGAGCTATTTGGCCTCCTGATCTTATGGCAGTATAGTCCCAGGGAGTTTTAGAATCACAGAATTGGGGAGAATCATATTGCACTCTAGGGTAGATACCTATTTCTATTCAGGTTGCCCATTCTTTAAAACAGTGATCATACTTATTAAGTAATGTATGTCTATTAAATAATAGTGTTAAGACTTTTTGCTACATGATAGCAGTACTACATCTTAATTCTAATTTATGATTTTTCTCTTTGTTTTAGATTATATTTGGATTCTGATTATTGTTGCCTTACTACTCTTTCTAGTATTTATCCTAGTATTTGCATATTGTTATTTTAAGAAGAACCCATGCAAGAAGAAAAATATAATGTTACCCAAATCTTTGGTAATGTATTTAAATATTTCGCTTTAGTTATTAATGCTCAAATGTTAACTCTACCTTTTCGACAGTTTCCTCGATTTGTTTGTAAAGTGGGATGATGTTCGCCATCATTCAGTAGAATGATGAGATGTGCTAAGCATCATCGTGTTATATAGAAGCACTGATTACTCAGTCTATCACACATTCAGAACCAGAAGTGTTTTTGTGGTGTACCAAGTGTTTTTTTATACTCAGGATAGAAACACAAGTCTGGTGAGGAGCTTAGAGTGTGATGGGAAGGGAAGATATGTATGTGATGGGTAGGTAGTCAGTAGAGGCTTGTGCACAGCCAGTGATGGCTCTGTCCAGCCCATGGGCTGGGGTCAGCTGAGGCTGTCCCAGAGCCAGCGATGTCTGGGCAGTCCTGAGGGACAGTGGTTTATCCATACTATGGGATAGAATGTACAGAGGCCAAGAGTCTAGAAAGCCTGGTTTTTGAAGATCTGCAAACATGGAAATGCTTTATTATGGTTGGAGTATAGAAGGGAAGATGGCCAAAAGTGAGACACAAGCTTGACATTTGATCGCTAACATTCCACAGCCTTTGAAATGATGAAAAGAACATTTTCAGGTGATATAATGATAACTATTTGAATCAAATATGACAAGAATAACACCCGTGATATTCAAAATAGTTGTAATATCAACTATAAGTAGACCGTTCATATATGAATTATAATAGGCATCCTTGCTAGTCGTTAGGCACAAAGCCACCTTGCAATAGGCCATTTTGCACTCACTAGAGAAGGAACAGTGAACCCGACTGTCCAGCCGTGCCAGTATCAGTGTGAGTGGCGTGCGCTGGTGGAAAGCAGTAGAGCCTTGGAGCAAAGCTAAGTGTGTGTGAGAAGAACAGCGAGGTGTGCCATTACTGTGCCGTGTCCTCTGATACAGTCGTTCTGCTCTTTTATTCTAAGAAAATCATTTCATAAATAAAAAAGATGTGTGAAATATTCAGCACATTCTGTAGCTGAATAAAAATCAGAAACACCAGCATCTATTAAAAAAAAATTGCTATCAATAAGTAATATAGTATAATGACGGAGGCAAATAATGAAACCACTCAATAAGCTAAGCAGCTGTGCTCCCATTACAAATGTAAAGTGTACCGAGGGGGACAGTGTGTACTGTGTTATTAATTTGTAATCTTACAATAGTATTACTATTATGAAAAAGAACAGAAAAAGCCACCGTGATTCAGTTACCTTACCGCAAGTGTGTCAGTGTTCTGTTACCTGTAGACCTTTGTTGGTTTGAAAAGTGGTATTTAAGCTTAGTAATTCACTGTCTTCATTCATTTTCTCTCTTTTTAGCTCTCAGTGGTAAAAAGCGCCACTTCAGAGACAAAACCTGAATCGAAATACGTGACATTCATCACATCGTATCAGCCGATTGCCCCAGAAAACCAGGCGTTGGTCTCTGGAGAGGAGGTGTCCGCAGGGACAGTGCCGGGCGCCAGCACTGAAGGTGGCCGGGGCGGAGAGGAGCACAGCGGAGAGCTGTCCACCCAGACAGAGGCGCTGATGCCGGATGCAAGCGGCTCTGACTGGGCGCTGACAGAGAATTCTTTGCATTCGAATAGTAACCAGTCGGAACCCTGCAGTGTAGTCGTAAGCTCCTATCACTCCCGAAATGGTTCCGACAGCGGCCTCGTGGGTTCAGACAGCTTCGTATCCGACTCTGAAATCCCTCCAAGCAATAAAACCCAAGTAAAGACAGAAGGCCAAGAGCCTGTCATCGTTCTGCAGAGGAGCGCCCCCACCTCCTTTGGTTACGATAAGCCACACGTGCTGGTGGATGTGCTTGTGGGGGACGGTGGTGGCAAAGAGACTTTGGTTGGTTATAGACTTACAACAGATTCCCGAGAATTTTCTTAAGACTGAGATGCAGCATCTTCACAAGGTCTGATTTTCCTCCTTCGATTTTGTGATGAGATCCTGAGCTCAGACATGGTGTCTTAGTTGACATTAACCAAATGGAGTGACATGGGTGGACAGATGCGGAAAGAGCCTGTTGATACTGTCATGTTCTGTCTGAAAACTACAGAGACTCTTTAAAAACAACCTAAACCCGCTGTGGCTTCTGGGCCTTTTAATCCGGGGGGTTAGCTGTAATCATGAATACTCTCCAGTTAGCGCTGCTTCTTCCTGTGATAACGAGATACTTCATTCTCATCGCTCCAAGAGACTAATGGGTTTTTTTGTTTTTTTGTTTTTTGCCTTTCTGCACCTCAGTATATTTCTTTTTGTAAGTGTATATGTATGTATGTTTTTTATTTTTGTTTTGTTAAACATCTGTATTTTGAGACAGGGCCTTCCTGTATTTCCCAGGCTGGCCTTGAACTCCTGGTCTTCCTGCCTCCGCCTCCTCAGTGGCTGGGATTACAGGCATGTGGCACTACACCTGCTGTATATATTTTTAGTGCCTCATTTTGGAAGAAACTGAAAGCTGTTCAAAATTAAATTTAAAACCTAAGTGTATACTAATAGATACAGTATATAAGTAGAAACATATACAGATTTTTTTATGGACTATTATACTTAGTTATTTTGAAATAAAGTACTTTAAAAACTTACTTTGATATTCATGTATTCCAGCACTTTAAATGGTCTTTTAATAGGTAACCAGAATACTTTTATCATTTGTTGCTATGCATTAATGCTGTAGGATTACTTTCTAATTATATCTAAACTTTTAAACAATCTTGAAAATAATCTCTTTAAAAATAGTCCTTTATCGCTACCCTTCAGTATTTAGCATCCAGTGCACAAAACCCTGTTCCAAGCAGATTAGGAAGAAAAGCAAATTTGACTGCAGGGCTGGGGACTAAAATATCTTAGAAGGGCAGGGCCATCCTTGAGTGTGTGGTCCAGAAAGAGCGCTTGGAATCACAAAAGGGATAGAAATACTAAGACTCACATGAGTTAATGGGGCAACACACGGTTAAATACAATTTATGTGAGGAAATTAGCAAATGAATCAGGAAAATATTTCTCCATGGTTATAATAAATGCAGTTAAAATGAGATGGTATTTATTCTGGGGGAGGTGGTAGTTGTAAAATCTCGCAGTTTCAGTAGAATTGTATATTCTTACATGGAGACACTTGTCTTGTGAGTGGCTTTTCAAACTGCTGTACCAGTACATGCCGCATGTGTACTGTATAAAAGTACATATCCTTCGGTAAACTTTAATTGTTCTTGAGGAAAAATTAGTTTACACATAAATTCTTAGGTAGGCATAGTTGTGCACGCCTGTAATCCCAGCCATTTGAGAGGCTGAGGCATGAGGTTCGCAAATTTGAGTCCCACTGGGCAATACAGTGAGACCCTGTCTCAATGTAAAAAATTTAAAAAATCTGAGACTCTATCTCGATGCAAAGGCCCTGGGTTCGATCTCCAGTGCTGCCACCCCACAAAAAAAACTTAAGTGAAAACACATTAGAATGGGAGAAAAGCAAAAATATGAAAATAATTGAAATAGCAAAAGATAAGGTAATAATTACTGACCTCTGAAAAGATTATACCAATATGTACTCCCTCCAAATGTGGAGGAAGGATGATTTTTTATGCACTACCTAATTCTGACCCAGAGGCCAAGTCAGCTGTGAGCTGCTGGCCCAGACTGGCCCTTGGGTAGGAGCTCCACTGACACCTGGGTTGGGATGATGGAGGGACCTGGGGCAGGACAAGGGAGGAACCCTCTGCATTGATTGTTAAGAGGAAACCCATTTGAATGGGTTCAACTCCAAAGTACAGAGATCCTGAAATCAAATGAACTTGCATCCTCTGATTTGTGTGAGCATTTTGAGGGGGATAAAAAAATCACACAGGGGTCGAGAAACAGGTAGGGATCCCTTTGCCAGTAGATAAAGCTCGGAGAAGTGTTTTTAAGGGATTTGAACTCACCTTTCCTCAAAGCCCATGTTTTTCCCACTATGGTTTGTTCTCTCTTTAACTTTCTGTATTAAAAAGAAAAACAGTATTATCTTAGAACAATACAAATATATGTCATGCTTTATTTAACTTTGGCAACATGGAAGCCACATCCAGAAATGACCCCAGGTGCATCTGGAAATGGAATCTAATAAGTTATTTATGATGAGTATGTAATGCTGCACTAAAGTTTTTTAACCACTCTTTTAAAAGGCAAATAGTATTTTCCTTGCTCAGAGGTTCATGAAAATTTTCAATTTTTGTTTAGAAACTGTACATCTTGTTGGATTGATATTTTTTTGGTTTTAGTTTTTCTGTTTTTTGTTTTCCATTATCTTTATCCTTGAATAATCAATTAACTAGCAAATCAAATACTAAATGCTAATCCATCTCTGTCTTCAATTCCCAGAAATCAAAGCAATAAGATGGGATTTCCAAATTGAGCATGGTTGTATAAATCAGCCTTTTATGCTTCTCTGGAAATCATGAAAAGCAACAATGAGAATTAAAAATTAAATAGTTCTGCTTGGAATTCTCTACTTAAAAACCATTGAGTCAGAAAAATCCAAATTGTAGAATTGATAGAGAAAAAATAGTGAAAATGCTATATTTCAGAGCCAATGGGATACATTTCAGAGTAAATTCCTGGCGTAAATACTTACATTGGAATAAAACACATGAAGTAAACACCTGATATAAGTTTTTGTTTAAATTGGAAGGAATCTTAGAAGGTAAAGAGGTAAGAATGATGCATAAATTTTTAAAATTAGAATCTATGAATAATTACAAAACCTGTAAAGATAACTCCTAAAAATAAAACAATAAAACATGGAGAAAATATCATTACTTAAAATAGGAAGCTAAAAGGGAAACGACAGAAATGAGAAACTGAATAAATAATAAAGGACCAGTTTCTCAATTCTATGCAAATAAATGTAAATGCATGACTGAAATGGATGGAGAAAGTACAATTTGCAGAAAGTGAATCTAGATGAGACAGAATACTCTATAAAAAAGCTAATTAGCATAGAAGAGTTAGATCAAGAAAACTGCCAAAGAAATTCTGCCATGCACCTACAAAAGCACTCAAATGATTTCCCAGGGAAATCTCCCTGACCCTTAAGAAACAGGTAATTCCGGATCACACGGATTAATTTGTCCAGCTGAAGAGTTGACTGCAGTGCCACACAACTGCAGAGGCCAGTGTTGCCCATGATGTTGCTTTTTGGTGTCTGCGAGAACCTGGTACCTGGGCCAGAGAATCTCAGCCCCTTCCCTCAAACTCCTACCCCAATCATAAAAAGTGGAGAAGCATTCTGTTCTTTGTGTCAATCCTGTGCATGCATGACAGCTGATGACAGCACATTCCTTTCCACTGATGCACTAGATACTCAGCGTGTCCTGCGTGTCCAGCTCCTCCCTACAGGGGGTTAAAAGCAAGGGATAAATATATGCAAGGTGCCTGATCTGTGGCTTATATTCTAGTGAAAGCCACAGACAGTGGAAGTAAAATTAAACATAGCCTATCAAATGATGGTAAATGTTACAGAGACAATAAAGCAGGAAAGGCAGCCAGCTGGTGGGAAGTAGTGCTGCTATTTAGTCTGGCTACGAGGGATCCACCAATAAGGTAAATTTGAATTGACATGAAGGACGTGAGGAAGGAAGCTGGGCATCTCGGGGAGAGCATTCAAGCAGAAGAACCATGCTGGTGGGGTACAGGCATGGCATATTCAAGAAATGTCCAAAAGGCCACCCAGGCTAGAGTGATACAGGTTAGGAGACGTAAGCGGGTCAGATACACAGGGCCAGTGAGAGACTGTAAAAATTTTGACTTTCATTCTGAATGAAATGGGAAGACATGAGATGGTTCTGAGAAAATGATCAATTTCACATTTAAAAGGAACGTTCTACCTGTTGGGAGGGCCAGTGGCAGAGGCAGGGAGACCAGTCAGGAGACTGTGGCCACAACCCAGGAGAGAGATCACAGTAGCTAAGGCCCAAGTGGTTGCAATGGAGGAAGTGGCAACTGGTCAGACTCTGGTTCTTCTCTGAAGATTTCCCTAGGGTCACAATACACATGATTAGGCTTGTGCGTGGGCCTCGTGATTGATGATATTCAGTAGAGTTTTCAGGGTCAGTGAAGGACCTAGGTCAGGAATAAAGTCCATACTCTCTTTCATTGAAAAAAAAATATGAGCAAAGATAAAAAAAAATCTTAGTTAACTTAGTAAAGCTCTAAGTCTTGCAAATGGACATTTCTAAATACAAGTCAAATATCCCTTTTCTGAAGTGCTTGGGGAACAGAAGTGCTTCAGATTTTGGAATATTAGCATGTACATAATGAGATATCTTTGGGCTAGGACCGAGTCTAAACATGAAATCCATTATGTTTCACATATACCTTACACACATGGCCTAAAGTTGTAATTTTATTACAGTATTTTTAGTGCACCTGCATCCTGATTGTGACCCGTCACATGATGTTGGGTGTGGGAATTTCTACTTGTGGTATCATGTCTGTGCTAAAAAAAAGTTTCAGATTGTGGAACATTTTGTATTTCACATTTTTGGATCATGGATACTCCATCTAATAGTGTTCATGGCCCACACATTTATCAAAATTAAAAGTAGAAAAGTTATTATGCTTGTTATTATGTTTGAATAACAAAGTTCCTTCTTTTCTGAATTCAAGTCCACAAAACTATTTTGAATTGCAAACCAATTATTTCCCAAATTCAGAACTGCTGAAAGGTCATGGGCCTCCTTTAGGAGAGTAAAGAGGGCCTTGCAAATAAGGGACAAATGGTGTCCCAGTTGTTGGGACTACAGGTACATGGTTTTCTGTAGGTCTGGTGTTCAAGTTATATTCAAGATGAAATGTGTAGAGATGCCCGGTGGCTCTCTAAATCATAGAAGGAGAGAAAGGGTCTAAGGAAGATAAAAGAAACACAGTAAGTCTGACCCCATTGGAGGAAGACCATCAAAGACACCCTGAACACCAGTTTTTAAACGCTTTTCTGAAGGAGAACAAGGAATATGTGACCTTTAGACTGAAGAAAATGAAGCCAGCTCCATGAAAGCTGGCTCTGCCGTCTTGTTCATTCCTGCCTCCCTGGTGCCTAGAATAGTGTCTGGTATCCAGCAGATTCTCCATAAGCTTCTCTTGGAGTGAGTGAATAATTAGATCTCTACTTAGTGAATGATTAGAAAGACAAGTCTTCTTTGACATCATTCTATCCCCTTCCAAAGTGAATATCACAAGTGAAGAACAGCACAATACATAGTGATTTTCTAATACTCCTCAGGCCTGAGGTGAACCATCTCTGATTTCACCCCTCACTTTGGGTGTTTTCTCCAGAGCCTCAGTAAGGTTCTCTTATTCTGTGTTTCAGTTTTTCATCCATGATATCAGGATAATAATACCAACCTCCCAGGCTTGTTGGGAGGATGAACTAAACCGATGCATGAAAAGAACTCAGTACAGTGCTCCATAATCATGACATCTCCTTATGGCTCCCAAAATGTCACTAAAATTACAAAAAGGGGTTTTATTAAGATCACATCTTGTAGGGGCCAGGGATATACCTCAGTGGTTCAGGCACTTGCCTCGCAAGCACAAGGTCCCAAGTTCGATCCCTGGTACCAAAAAAAAGAAAAAGAAAAAGATCACACCTTGTAAATAAACCTTTAAAAGATTTTCTTTGTTATGAAAAGTCATATACAAAAGTAAAAAATATTGTGGACCTCCATGTACATAATTCTTGGTTTTAATAATTATCGGGTTGTAACCATTCCTTAGCTCCTGGATATTTTGAAACAAAGGGTAGACATTATACAGTTTCATCTGTAATACTCCAATGTGTATCTGTAAAAGAATAGAAAGAATAACCAAATAGCAGAAAGAGGACTGTATACCCAACCTGGATGAATTCATGGTCTGCTGGAAGCCACAAAGACAAAGGATGAAAAGTATCAACTGTCCAAGGCCAGGACTGGGCCAAGTTCTATCCAGACCCAACACAATGGAGGCATCCACTGTCACAGTCCTCCTGTGGGGTGGGGCTGAGGGAGGGCAGGGAGAAGGCAGCTATTCTAAGCCAGCATTTAATACCAGCAGTAAGGCAGAGTACAGGTCCCCCATTAGCTATAATTTTCTTCCACGCCAAATGACATTTCATTGGAAAGAGTTCTGTACAAATATAAATATCTCTGCTTTGAAATGAGTAGGAAAATAGACTCTAATCTTACCTTTTCATCTACTTTGCGGTATCACTGGCAATGTTGACTTTTACACATGTTATGATAGTACACAATTAGAGAACATTGAATACTGACAGGACTGGTTTGGCTTCTAAAATTTAACATAGCAAGAGAGCTCTCATCTTTGGGAGAACTCAGTTCTTACAGATTCTGTACTCTTCCTCCTTTCTCCTCATTTCCTCTTATTCTACAAAGTCCGTAACTCAGCAGAAACTCCCATTTCATGTTTTGCTGCTCTACATATAACACCTTGAGTTAAATTATTTTCCTGTTCTTTTTAACTGGAATTGAAAACAGTTTGACTGCTTTAAAATAGGATCCATTGCTGTCAGTGATGTTGAACATCGATGTTCCAAACCCAGGTTATAGCACACACATGCACATTTAAAAAGCAGGATCAATGCTCTGTCTAAAAACCATCAGTGAGTTAAGGGTGATGCTAGGAAGACTGGAAGACAGGATGCACCAAGGAGGTGAAAAGGGGAGCTAAGACTTGCTGCGTACTTCTTCTTTGAAAGCCCAAATTACCTTATAAGCAATAACAGCTTCCCTTGGAGAGATATGAGTCTGGATGCAGAGGTCAGATGCAGTGTGGAGGTGCTGGAAAACCTGGTATTATCTTCACAAACCTTCTGTACACCTTTCACTTCAGAAAGTATGCAAGTGTCCTGGAATAACTCTGGAATTCATTATGTGGTAAGGGTAGTCTTGGTCATGGTCTCCAAAGGAAGTCCTGACAGGCTCTGTTCCAAGATCACTTGGTCAGAGGTGAGGCCTTCCGGGAGTGGCACCAGCTCCACACAAGGCCTCGAGGTTCCAGCATTGCTTTCTACAGATGCTGAGTCCTGCAGTGGGGTGGTGACCTTGAGAGAACGGCTTCCCTTTGCTCCCTTCTTCCCGAAGAAGGCCGTCCTTCCCCCCATCTGTGAGGACTCCTGCCCCGAAGCACTGCTCACCCTGTCTGTTAGTGAATCTCCCGCAGCTCCAGTCCTGCCTAATCTTTATGGTGGAGGATGGAGGAGCAGGTGGCTTTGCAACCACCTTCTGAAACTCTTTGTCTCCCATAAGAAGGGGAAGAAAGAGATGACTAAAAGTCACAACCCTGCCTTTGCTCATTATTGCCTCCATCCTTGCCTTCTAGAAGGATCAAGAAGCTACAATGCTTAGCTTATGGTGGTGCAGCAAATACTTGCTAAATGTGAATGAATGAATGAATGAATGCTGCTCAGCAGCCATCACTATTCCTCACTAAGGGGCCGATTCTACTAAGAACGTGACAAGGCTAATTGCACAAGAATAAAATAACACCAAGGTGTATTTCCTCTTTTGACCTTAAGATTCTCTCTCATTAACAACAAAAAAATTGTTTTATGACTTTATTGTGCTTCAGTGTATAATTTTAGTGCCTCTAAAACCATGTGGAAAAGAACATTGTAAAACAATATGATGAATCATGGGCAAAGAACAGATGACCTACTTTGATCAGATTTAAAGGAGATATGAAAAAGATCTAACATAGCCCAAAATGATTGTCCTTCACACCCACATTTTAATGTTGGCATTGGGGATGTAGCTCAGGGACACCACACCTGCCTGGCAAGTGCAAGGTCCTGAGTTTGATCCCCAGTACAAAAAACAAAACAAACAAACAACCCCCCCCCACATTTTAATGCATGGTTTGTTTTTTTAGGCTCAATTATCTTTTAGAGAGAGGGATTAGTTGAGTGGGGCCCGAGTCCATGACAGAGAGGGGAAAACCAAAGACTGAGGCAGGAAGTGCCGCCATGGAGGGAAGAAGGGGTGAGAGAGTCTGAGGCACACCAGGGAGGTTCAGTGGGGGCCACCCAAGAAGGGGCAAGAAAGAGTAGATGAGAAGCTCCATCCTTTTTTTAAACAATGGCCAGTGTCCCTGGCACTGTAGCTACCAAGCACAGTACTCAAAATCAGCCTGGTACTGGTGTCCCTCATGTAAGGCCAAGTGAGTTGTTTTGTCACTGTTCTGGGTTCAAGGAGGTCCCCCCAAAGAGGAGACAGGGAACCTCAACTCACTGGGGAAGAGGGTCTTAACTCACTGTCACGGAAAAGCATCTCAGCATCTCATCAGTGAAAGACACAGAGAGTTTATTAGGAAGAAAGAGAAAACGCACTCAGAAAAAGTACAGGCTTTTGAGAAAGGAGGTCCACTATGGTTTTGTGTTAGGGGTGTTTATGTGGTCTTGGGGTATCTAGACCTGGGATGCTTATTTCTTTGAGCTCTTTATCATTTACCTGGTGTCTGTTTCCTTAATGTCAGGTTACTCACTAGTGGGCTAAAGCAAAAACTGGCTTTATCAACTAAAGGTTAAAATGCAAACCATTGGGGCATGTTTGATGTTTGGAGACATGGTACCCAATTCACAGCACCATTTCATTGAGAGTGGCAGTTTTGGGAGTTTATGGGAGTGTAGTATCGGTAAAAAAATACAAGCCAAATTTATAGACATTTCATCTCTAAGATTCAGGGCTTTAGAAGTGAGAAGACAGAAAGAAAAACAGGTCTGAGGTGAAAAGGGCAATGTAATCTTGGGTAACTTTGTGACTTGACGCTGCAGTTTTGTTAAAATTGCAATTTTAAAATTACACTCTCCTTGTCTCCCTTCTACTTGTCTATTTCTCCCAGCCTGTCTCGGTTTCACTCACTCACCTTGGTGCTATTTCCATAGTGTGTGCCCTACCCTGCCCTCGGGTCTGCTAGCCCGGCTCCAAAGACAGCAAGCTTTCCATAAACACAGGACTTACAACAACTCTTTTTTTTTTCAAGTGATTCTTATACTTTTATAAAAAAGACAAAATAATGCAGCAAAATAAAATTGTAGTTGCTTCAAGGAAACATTTGCCATTAGTTAAGCAAAGAGTGGTCAGCTTGAATATTTTATTTCTTTGTTTTTCACTATGTGCCTAGTTTTATTTATGAACCATCCATTTATAAGAGGAAAGTCTTTTCAGTCCTTCAAACAGTACTAGACCACTACTGTACATCTTTTGAATGAACTTTTCTAGTGTAAAAATTTAAAATTCTGAGATAGAGAACTGCATTAATGAAAACAAAACAACTTCTACTCAGATGCTCAATCAAACCAAGCAAAACTTTGGTTCCTTTAAGCTATTCTTATTTTAACAATTCTAAATCAGTGCCAACCCATACAAAGAACAGGTCGTAACTGACAAGCAGTAGAAGAAAAATAATTTACTCAACTTACTAAGTTTCAACACCAAAAATAATTGAACTTGGCTGAAAGTTCTAAAACAGCTGAGACATCAAACCAGGAAGTTATGATTTATACTGAAATGTTAATACATCCTTAAAAGCTATTATAGCTATACTAAAATAAGACTTCTTCAAGGCTAACTTCCCCTGTAATTCAAGAATACGAGCATAACAATATTATACTTTTTATATGCACCAATACCTCTCTTTAATATATAAAGCCCTGTATGACAAATACCTCTAATAATTTTATAATTTTACAATTAAATTAGAATAAGTCTGTAATTCTTCTATACTACTTGGGTCTCAGTCATCTTAAAAACATCAATTAATTTTGAAAATACACCATTTAACCACAGGATCCTATAAATAACAAGCACATTTTGTAGTGAACTAAACACACATTCAATATGCAATCCAGTGTTCAAGTGTTCAGTACCTAACTGATAAATACCAATGCTGACCTTGCATGTTATATAGCTCCCTCCTCTGGGCCGAGCTGTCTTATTGAAAGGAGCACCAGTTGCCTGGCCAGTTGCTCTTGGGACCGTGATGCCTAAGCATTGCTTTCTAGGCTTCCTCCTCAGCCTTTTCCTGACTGGTGGAGTAGGTAAGTGCCTTGCTTCTTTTTAATGACCACAGCTTTGTCTTGGAGTCTGATCAAGAGACTGTTAGAAATGGCATTGATATTTTCTATGGGCTTTGTAGTTAAAACTACAGCTTTCTTAGGTCATTGAATGGTAAGACCAAATGGGGTCAGAGACTCTGCCCATAGGAATTATAAGCATGGGCCCCTAAGCCAGACTGTCAGAGTCTAGATTTCAACCCAGCCACTTGCTAAGTAGGAAAACTGGTGCAGTTTCTTGAACAACCTGTGCCTCAATTTCCTTGAATGGAGATTGTAGGTCACTGTGAAGATTCAGTGACTTGCTATATATGCCAAGTGCTGAGAGCAGCGTCTGGCATAGAAGAGGGATGTACACAAGTTGTGAGAATTCGCTGCTGGTGTTTTCAGAGAACACTTCAGGAACAACAGACCTCTGAGCAAAGCCATTGGGTTCCCAAGTCAACAGATGAGTAGCTCTCAGTGGAGAAGGCGTCCATAAATTCCTGTGACCACACAGCTCGCCAGTGACTGGTGCATAAAAGTAATTCCAGCCCCCATCTTCTAGAAATCTGTGAGAACAGGCTACAGCTCTGGTCCTCTGTAACAAGGACTCTCAACAAAATGTGGCAGGATCTTACAGGCCCGTCACCATAGGCTAGAGAAACACCTTCTTTGGGGCTAATTTACAACTTTTCAGCCTCCCCATCAAAATAATGCAGTAATGAAATGACCTACCTTATCTGGTGGTGGTGGAAACTAAATTAAGTTGAAAAGAATGAGCACAGTGCCTGTCATATGTTGAATATTCATATTTGTTCAATGTTCAATGAATCCAAGCCAGAAGAGGGAGGAGGAGGGGAGAAGGAGGAGGAGAAAGGATATTCTTAGCTTCTAATAGCTCTGCCTCTTCCATTCGCTCCTCTCTCCTGAGTCTTTGCTCTTGGTTTTCTGCAGTAAGAGGCAGCTCTGGCATCAGACAGCCTTGGTTTAGAAAAACAGCTTCACCATTTGGTCCTGGGCAAGTTCCTTCACCTCTCCATAGCGTAAGGTTTCAGTCTGTAGGAGGAAGCTGCTGTCGCACCTTTCTCACAGAAGAGCTGAGCAAATCCAGTAAGTGAGTAAGATAAAAGTCCCTTGGTGCCTGGCACAGAGCGCGTTGGAGGTAGTAGCAATGGTGCTACAAAGACAAGAAATCCAAAGACAGAGAGATAAAGGGCCTGCAGACGTCTGTTTTCAGGTTAGCAAATCAGCTTTAGGAAGGTCTTCAGGAAATTGTGCCTATCATCTCCCGAGAACCTTGGAAATTTTTATGTCCTAAATGTAATTAATTGAGTAGTGATGGAGGGGGCAAAATCAACTGTGACAATAGGTTCTTCCCAACTTTACATTGCTCTTTGGTACACTAAATACAAATAAAAACAAATCCGTCGGGGTTCGATCCCCGGTACCAAAACAAAAAAACCCAAAAACAAATCCGTGACAAATAACAACGTTAACACAGTTTGATAGGTAAGGATAGATACCCGAGGAAGCAGCCCCAGTCATTAAAAATTAATTAACTGAGAGTTGCTAGATCTTCAGTCTGGAAGTATTTTCTTTCCCTCAGTTAAGTAATATTTGAGCAAACATGTAAAGAGTTAGAGAAATGGCACATGTACAGACCCAGGGGAAGAAATCCAGGGGCAGAGCAGCTCAGGAAAAGGGCAGGGGTAACTCAGAGCCCCTAAGGTCGGGTCACTGCCGGCACCGGGAAGCAAGAAAAGGAGATCACTCTGGAGGAGAGAGGTGCACGGTGACAGAAGATAAGGTCAGGGAGAAAACAGAGGTGCTTTCTGTTTGCTGCTTCTCTGGCCCAATCTTTCTTTCCTTATCAAAATCTTTGGACCCTAAAATAAAATCTTGTCGTAAGTCTCCTGGTGGCATAAGAGTCAACACAGGTGAGACTGGGGCACTGTGCCACGTGATTTGTCACATGATTTCAAATTACATGATTTGAAGCACAACCTTCCCTCTGCTGCCACGATTGCTACCCAGAACTCTGGGCCCCAGTGAGGCCTTGGACAGTGGCCACATTACTGTGGGCCAATTCATCTGAGCAATCCTGCGTGGGTCCTCGGAGCCAGAGGGCAGGCAGGTGAGGACCGCCATTCAGGAGGGGACAACAAAGACTGAACTACCTGAAGGCCAAACCGGAGAGTGATTGAAAACCAGAGAATGAAGGAACTGAGTGTTGGGCTCAGGTCCTGGGGCCAAATTAATCCCAGTCAAATTTTCCCTTGGACTAACAAAAGTCTCCTAGGGAGGAGGACAGGTGACCTTCGTGTGGGTCTTTCATCTTAATCATATATCCCGTCACTATCTGGGAAAGAACTAAGGACAATATTCTTTCAATAAGATCTATTTCCTTGGGGAGTGGGGTGGGAGGATATCACATGTGTTTTTTATAGTCTGGAACTCATCATTCTAAAACTTCACCCTGGGCTGGAGCTTAGCTCCATGGTACGGCACTTGCCTAGCATGCACAGGGCCCTGTTCCACCCTCAGCACCACAAAAAAAATAAATAAATAAAAAAGAATGAAACTTTAATGTGCATGAAAATCATCATATTGAAGAGCCAAAAATGTTTGATTTCTGGGCTCCCTTTCTACTACCTACAATTAGAGCAAGTGCTTCAAGAAATCCTGATGCTGGTATTACAGTTTAGACTGCTGCCAATAACCATGTTTCTCATCTTCATGTTCTGTGTTTTTCCTTCTCATTATTTTAGGAACTCAGCCAGCTCATGACTCTCTGAAGCCTCAGAGGGTACGATTTCAGTCTCGAAACTTCTATAATGTTTTGCTCTGGGAGCCTGGGTGGGCTCTCACCAGCAATCAGAGCATCTATTTTGTGCAGTACAAAATGTAAGTAAATTGAGCATCCTCCAAGTGACAGAAAAGACCACAGAGATGACACATTCTGGAGCATGATGAAGTCTTAATAGCTGAGATCTTTTCAGAGGAGTTTTAGATGGGGTGAGAAGAAACAGAGACAGACATAAGTGACTTGTTGTCCCAAAAAGCTGCTTGGGGACCTGAAACACTTGAGGATGCAGTCTTTAGATCAAACACTTGAGTATTAGGAAAGTACTGAGAACTTTGGCTCCCCTACAGCACCTGGCTCTTGATGAGCCCTCAGTACACATTTGTCAAAGGAATGCTGGAAGTGCCTTGTTCTACACATAGCGAGTACTATTAACAGCTGCAGTGAACTTGCAGCAGCACTGAGTGTGTAAAACGCATTTCTAATCTAACAATCATATTTTAGAATGGCGTTACTGCTAATGAAATTCTTTTCAAACATTAGCAGCACTGGTAAGCATGAACACACACTGGGATGTGTTGCCACACGCTCCTCTTGTGGGAGCCTCATACTTTCCCTGCAGGACCAGTGCCAATATTCAGCTCTCATTGACGCTTCCTGGTCAAGACTTGGAAATACACACTGTGGATTGGAAAATGGTGGCCTTTTCTGTATTACATTCCCTGAGTTTTTAGAGGCTCTGCCTTCCCTGACATAGTTTGAGATGTTGGCTGAGCACAAGACAGGAAGTATTACAGCTTAGTTTTCATGCATTTTTGTTAGAAATCCAGAAAATTAGAGATATGCATGAGGCAAAGTAGCAATTTTTTACTCTATGCCCCTCCAGCATGGGATAGACCTTAGTTCAGATTGCCCTAATTAATATGAGAGGGAATATCCCTAGAAGTTTCTTAGCCTTTAATTGTTCCTGCTTTTCTCTACACATTTTGCTTAGCAAATGTAAAACTCCCAGATCTTTCCAATGATGGATTCTTCATTTAAAAAATAGATTTGTGCATAGCTAGAGATCCCTCAGTAGAGAAGTAGTATCAGTACTCTTCATATGTCCCCTCAGGCAGCCTAATGGGTCCACAGTGTATCTATTTGTGGGTAAAGTAATGAGGGAATTAGAAGCTGTTTTACCATGAAGATGAAGATTAAACTTCAGGACCCCATGGAAGATTTTTAAATTTATAATTCTTTTTCTTTGAAAGGGCTCCCAAAGGCTGTATAAATTTCGGATCTCAGGATACCTGGAGTGATTGCTATCTCTATGGTATTTTCAGTTCCAAATGCAGATCTATCATTTTGAAAACTTTCACTTTGGTTATATCTGGTTCCTGTCAGTCTACAGTTAGCAGGTTGCATAGGAAGAAAACCTCAGGTATCATATTATAAGACAACCCAGTCATTACAGTTAAGTTCAGCTAACAAAGGCAAGGTCTCATCAATAATTGAAAGTCATCAAATTGTGCCCTACGTATGCTATTGGTTCTGTTTTAATCCTGATATAAAGGAACTGCTGCCATTATATAGATTACAGAGAATTGAGACCAGATGTAGTCCTCATTGCACGGGTCTAAGATTAGACTGCAAGTCCTTTAACAAAGGAGAAGCCCTGCTCCCCAGCCTCGACTTCCTGTTCTGCTCTCTACTCTCACCTTACTGATTTTGCTCTGATTTGCAACTGAAAAGGAAGTAAAATCTTAGTCTTCTCTTTAGCTGCTACACCATCCTCCAGCCTCAGCGTCAACCTGTCTGTCTCATTGCCTCATTACCTTTTGCACAACTTTATCCCCCTCTCACCCAGCCCCTGATCATAGAGCTCTCTGTGGAGCCCTCACCACAACTTCTGCTTAATTTTCAATAAAAAGATGAGTCATGTGTGTTCAGTAAGCATCACCTAGGATGACAAATGGTAGCAACTTCTCGGGATCTGACATATTGCTCAATAGGAAGCCCATGAGAAGTGCAGGAAAACCACAGAGTTGAAATGTCAGAAGCATTAAGGATGTAGAGAATGAGTATATAAAAATGGAAGTTGGTTCGTGTACCAGAAGAATCACTTTGACAAGTAGAAACAAAATAAAAAGCCTTACATTAGTGATCCAGAAAGTGCCAAGGTCGAATTTATCTTTCAGTTTGCCAGCACTTTGGTTACCGAGACAGAAAACTTCAAAATTTTCAAATATTGAAGACTGCAATAAATGGTACTGATATTACAGGGCAGATTTCAACCTGTCTAAAGAATGAACTCACTGAAAAAGCTTAAAACTCCTTTGATGGAGAAAAGAAACAGATGTTTGTATTTTTCCTTTCTTTAGGTATGGTGAGAGAGACTGGAAAAGTAAGAAGGAATGTTGGGGTACTCAGGAACTCTTTTGTGACCTTACAAACGAAACCTCAGACCTGCAGGAGCTTTACTATGGGAGGGTGCAGACGGCCTCGGCAGGGGTTTACTCTGGATGGAGCATGACACCACGCTTCATTCCCTGGTGGGAAAGTGAGTTCCATGAGGTTCTTTTCTCTTCCTCCCTTTGAGCTGCCTCACAGAGCACAGCCAAGGACCATGCCCTGGCCTTGTTGGTTTTAAAAATGTTTTGCTGAGATATAAATCACGCTTCTTATAATTTACTCATACAACATATAAAATTCAACGGTTTTAATGTGTGCACGTATACATTTAAACATCCTCCACAGTCAACTTGAGAACATTCTTATCACCTCAGAAGGAAACTCCATGCCCTGTGGCTATCACCTTCCTCTCCCCTGACTACCCCAACAAGCCCAGATCTGCTTCTTATCCCTGTTCTAGGTGGAATCATAGTATGTGGTCTTTTGGGACTGGTTTCTTCCTCTTAGCCCAATGTTTTAAAGGTTTATCCATGGTTGTAGCACATATCAATACTTCATTCTCTTACATGCTCAAATAATACTCCATTATGTGGGTTTTCTACCCATCAAGTAAGAATAGCTCAAGATTTTGGGTGAGATGAAGGGAAGCTTTGACTCAATCCTATTAAAATTGGGACAGTGTTAAGAAGAGTTTAGCATGTTTTTATATCACCATCCCCTCTAAAAAAAAGAAAAAGCCTTACGCAGTGTTCTATAAAAAGACTTTTTATTCCAGGGCCTCATAGGTAGGAGACTTAGACATGCAGTTCATAAACCAGTTGAAAATGGAGCTCCTGCCATAGAAGCAATAGTGAGGATCCCTGCTCACTCAGCCATCCCAGCACCCTCCAGCTGAGTATCCTCCTGCAACAACTCTGGAGGCTTTTTTTGAAAAGTATATAAATAACAAAAAGTGTTAAGTCGGAAGCAGAATTTGATCCTCTGTAATTTCAATATTATCTGAACCTAGACCTTCTTGGATTAAATATACATATGGATTTTTAGAATAGGACTGATATTCTAATGGAGTGGGCTACAGTCAGATTAAAGAATCACCCTGCCTCTTTATTCATTCAGCAATTATTTATAAGATACTTACTCTGTTCCAGGCATTTTATGAGGTCCTAGAGGAAATATGGCAAACACAGAAGACAACTCTTCTTTCCTTGAGCTTTCTGTTTAATAGGGAAGACAGCTATCAATAAAAGAATCACACATGCATGAAACAATACTTGTGACAGGTGGTACAAAAGAGAGTTGCACAGTGCTATGAGATCCTGGCCAAGTAGGAAGCTGGATAACGTTGTCAGGACAAGCATCCCTGTGGAAGTGACACTTGAGCTGATAGCTATAGCTAAAAGGGGTTAATTGGACAGACGGTAGAGCAGAGCATTCCAGGCAAAGACTCACTGGTAGGAGAGAGTGTGATAATCCAAGGAGCTAGAAGACAGCTGGTATGAAATACGGCATTCGAGGAGGGAGGATGAAATGAGGTGAGACTGGAAGGTAGGCTAGGATGAGAATTTTCTGTCCAGGAGTTAGGACTTCCCCTAGGAAAAAAATATAAGTAATTTCAGGAAGGTAGGCAGTTATGGGAATGGAAGCCTGAGTGCTATTCATGCTAGGCAAGAAGTCCACCACTGAGTTATACCTTAGCCCCCCAAAATGTAATTTGAATTGGGGGACCCTATGATCAGACTTACGCACTGAAAAGATCATTGTGGGTATATTTGGGGAGACAGATTGATTATAGGCATATGAGGTTACTGTAATAGTCTACAGAATACAGATTAGCTTGAGTTAGGAAAATGAAAAGGGCTATAGAAAGTTTACTATTGTAGGGATATTTCATAGGAAAAATGGCAGGACTCGGTAATAGGCTAGATATAGAGGTAAGGGAGAACGTGTCTAAGATGATCTCTAAATGTTTTTCTTGAATAATTACATAAATTAGTGAGATGCTTTTGATGGCATTTCACAGAAAAAGACCAGTTTGGTGGAAAACAAGGTAATCAAGATTGCGAGTTTAGTATTGAACGGGTTGTATTTTGAGAAGCAGAGCATGGTGGCACATGCCTGTAATCCCAGCACTCAGGAGGCTGACACAGGGGGTTGCCACAAATTTAAGACCAGCCTGGACTACTTGGTGAGTTCAAAGCCATATGGAGACCCTATCTCAAAATTAATCAATCAAAACCTAAAAGATGTGAATTTATAATCTGAAAATTACAATGAATACCAAACAATAAAACAGTGAGATAATCTATACTTAGCAATATTACAGTAAATCTGGGGACAATTTGAGTTTCATACTTAATAATGATCTGATTATTGGAAACAAAATGCATGAACCAGAATTCTCTCATTTTGTAATGATTTAGCATGATGAGTAGTGAGTCCATGTGTCATATTTCAGTTTTTGGATGGTTTGGCAAAATTTCCTATTCTTTTTACAGCGAAAATAGAGCCTCCAGTCATAAATATAACCAGAGTTAATGGATTGTTGTCGGTGGTTTTCCATACTCCAAATCCACCATATAGAGACCAAAAAGGAAAACTATATCAATGGAAAATTACTATGACCTAGAATACCGAGTTTTTATAATTAAAAATTCACTAAAAATGGTAAGTTCAGATGAATAGATAGGTATTTTTTCATTTTGTTGAATGTTAAATAACATTTTAATCATATTGTATATCCTCTTTTCTGCTACTCTGTCTCCTCTTATTTTCCTCCCATCTTGTTTTGTTCTTCTTTACTTTCACCCTCAGTGATAAACAATGGTGGTTGGATCACCATCTAAGCTTATGTGTGCATATGTGTATGTGTCTGCTATGTATGTCGATGTGCACATGTGTGTGTTTTTCCATCACTCGACTTGCTTCCATCTGGTCTTCCCTGCATATCTAGAAATTGGCAATAACAATATTCCATCTCATTGGACTGCCATGAACATTCATTTTTTATAGGTTTTACACCATACATTTATTTATGCTTATTTATGCTTATTTAGCTTAGTAGCTTTTGAATCACAGCACTATGTGTTTCTATCAATTTTGCGATGTTAATTTGTAATTAGAAAATCCACCACCAGTGCCTTTGTCTGGGTCTGGTGGTGACCTGACTGTTCCTTTTCTGGTATCCATCTTAGACAGGTTCCTTTGGTTGTAAGGAAGAGAAACCCATTCAAATTCCTTCAAATTCAAACAAGAAGAGGGGAAAGTTTCATTAGGAGCTAACAAGCAACTCTATGGATACCCAGAAACAGGAACAAGTGCTGCCTGGCTTTATAAGGACCAGACAGGGGAGCAGGGAAATGAGTTTTCTGGGATGCTGCTCTGTCTCTCTGACTTTCCGTGTCTCTGTGGCCACACGTTGCACGTCTACGTTTATCTCTGAAAGTCTGCTCATTCTCCTCATTGCATGGTGCCAGTTCTTGAAAAACAGACACTGACCACTGGGTCAGTCGTTCCACACCGCTCAGGGCAAAGCCAGGTTGCACCTACTGGGCCCCTTACCTGTCCCTTTACTGGGTGTGGCCCAGGAGCGGGGAGGAAGATGTGTTTGGAAAGGAACCTCACCACCCATGCACTGCAGTGACCTGGCATAACTTTCTGATTTTAACAAAAATTGAGCAAATCAGTGACTTTCTAGAAACATCTGATTTTTTTTCTCTTGTGTGCAGGAACAACAAGTCTATGAAGGGCCTCACAGAGTTGTTGAAATTGAAGGTCTCATACCTCGCTCTGGTGCCTGCATAGTAGCTGAACTATACATACCCAGGTTTGACAGAGGAAGCCCAAGAAGTGCAAAGAGATGTGTGGGGGCTGCATAAACTGGAACAAAGTGCTCTGAAGGACGGAAACCAAAGTTCTCCAGGAAGGGAACGGCTTGTGTTGGAGCCTCTTATTGAAAGTCATTTTTCTATTTTCTTAAAGCAATGTTCACCATTACATTTCAGGGACTTCTTTGCTTCTCCATTCTTTCTTTTTTTTTAAGTAACATGCCTGCTGATCTTTTGTTTATTAGTATGTGTTTGCAGTACATAATGTTATCATTCCTTTTGTGGAGTTGGTACTTGTGTATAACACATCTTCATCCCTTTTTCACACCCTTCCCTTCCCCACATCCTCTATCTCTTAGTTCCCTTCCCATTTGAGAAAGGTCTTTCTCCCTACTTCCTATTATCAATCTTTTATTTTACTCTTTATATTTTGGGTTTCTCATATAAGAGAAAACATGCAATATTTAAACTTGTGTGTCTGATTTATCTCACTTAACAATATGGTCTCAAAATGCACCCAATTTCCTACAAATGACTCAAGTTTATCTTTCTTTATGGCAGAGTAGTACTCCATTGTGTGTAAGTACTCCACATTTTCTTTACCCATTTATCTGTTGATGGATAAATATGCTGCTTCGAAGATTTAACTATTATGAACTGTGCTGCTATAAACATGACTACACATCTATCACTGTACTATGATGTCATTCTTTATATTTCACTTGTAAACTAAATTTGAGCAATGCTCCTCAAAATTAGAATTTTAAGAAGAGCCAAAGAATAAAGGGCTCTGTGAGATAAAGAACTTAATTTCTGAATGTAATATCCTTAACAATAATATTCATTTTTGTAGAACAGCAAAATAAAAATTAAGAACCCAAAACTAATAGACATTTAACAAAATGTTAAAATGATTTTTAGAAAATATTGTTACATTAATATATACATACTCATGTTTATAGCAAGGGATGAAACAACATAAATGTTATGTACACATATCAACACCCCACAAAGAATGTAAGCATTGTGTACTGTAAACATATGCTAATAAAAACTGGAAAAAAATAAATAAAATACAGACAAAAAACTAATGTTACAGACTGAGAGACTAGTAAAGCAATTATTTTTCACTCTATTCAGCTGTTAATTTGACATAGTTATGCTAATTTAAAATTCTCCTATGAATGAATATTTTTCTGTGCATTTCTAATTTACATAAACATACTTTTTTTACATCTACTACCTATTATAAAATATTTCTACTTAAAATTTTGTTTTAAATTCTACCTTATATAAATAAGAACAGTATTTATAAAAAGCTTTTCATTATCTCTAGATTAATATATAAATTAAAATGATCAAGAATAACATATAAATATCAAACAAAGTCTACTCAATATAATTTCCCTTCATTTTGCACCTATCACATGAAGATTATCTTTTCCGTTTTTGCTTTTAACATCACCTTATATGAATTTATCTTTATTCTCAAAATGAGGCATAATATTTTTCAGCAATAGAGAGAAAAAGAGACCTTAACTTCAAGCCGATATCACACTAGTAATTCAACCCTCCTAGTAAAGGGCCTCTTGCTGGTAGCACCTTCATAATGCTTATGTAGGAAGATCACATAAATGACAGCTTGACTGGGGACAGAACTTGACTCAAATCTGAAGGCAGTCACTGAGTGATAGGTTTGTTGGGAAAGGACCTGGTGGGAGCAGGTGTTTTCAGAGATTATAAGGCTAATCAAACCCTCTGAACCTTCTCTGCTTCTCCTGAGTCAAGATCGGTGGCATGAGGCTCAGTGTAGCCAACAGAAAGCTGCCTTCCTCATTCTGGGCTAAGTCCCAATATGTGCTTAAGGTTGTATGTCTTACCAGGAGTTGTATATCAGAAAATTTTTACAAGTCTTTAGGAGAAGTGTGATTTAAAAGAATAATTGGTGCTTCTGGTTATATACAAGTACTCACAACAATAAACAGATTAAAAATTACTCAGAAATGCACTAGTGGGGAGTGAAGAAAAGAGCAAGAGGAGTCATTGGATGACCCTCTTGTCCTTTGGGGGAATGCTGGAAGTCAGCCCATCTGTCCCAGTAGCTCAGTATTCCCATGAGAGACAGATGATAAGCAAATAAGTATATAGTAAAACTTTGACAGAGAGGAGCAGCGCTGACCCCAGCACAGAGAAGATGAACCTTCTGGGCTGCAGTACCACCACCCCAAGCACCCAGGTGGTGAGACAGGCAGGCGCCAACAACACACATCCTCCAACACCCCCCGCTCCCCACCTTGAAATGAGAAGACACATAAACAAGCCTCAAAACCAGACCTCCAGATCACCTAAAGCAACCTCAAAGGGAAACAAGATGGAACAATTTGATACTCAATGACCTGGACTCCCTGAACTGGCAATGAAAGAGGATTTGGAAAAAATAAAATCAAAAATAATTTCTCAAATATCAGCAGAGATTGTGTCCACAGTGCAAGACATGATTAATAAATCTAGAGAGGATACAGATAAAAAATAGAGAAGCTGAGGAACATGATGGAATCCCAACATAGAAAACAAATGAAATCCATAAAACAGATACAAACAGATTTCCAGGAGATTAAAAACTCCACTGAAATTTTACGCAGCAGAATGAGCCAATGTGAGGACAGAATTTCAGATATAAAAGATAAGATTGCAATTAGAGACCAGGAAAAGAAAAATTGCTTCAAAATTGTAAGGGACCATAAGAAATCAATCCAGTAGCTGCTAGACGATGCAGAGAAGAATAACATAAGACTGATTGGAGTCAATGAAGAAACAGGAGAGAGTGCAGATGACATAAAAATACTAGTCACAGAAGTGATGGCAGAAAACTTCCCAAGCAGGGAAAAAGAATTTGACATACAGATAAGTGAGGCATATAGGACTCCAGCTAGCCTTGATCAAAAAAAAAAAAAATCTACACATAGGCATATAATAGTTAAAATTCCAGAAACCCAACAGCAGAACAAAATTATACAAGCAGTTAGAGAAAAGAAACAAATCACATACAAAGGAAAGCCCATTGAATCACAGCAGACCTCTCAGTGCAAAACCTCAAGGCAAGAAGAACTTGGAGTGATGTATTGCAAGCCCTAAAGGAAAACACCCTCCAACCCAGATTGATGTACCCTGCAAAACTGTCTTTCAAAATTGATGGAGAAATAAAATACTTCCATGACAAACACGAATACCAAAGCAGCACTCCAAAAAATTTTAGACAATATCCTAGGAAAAGCCAATGAGGATCACAACCCCAGGAAGCCCAGAAGTATGAATCCATTGGGCATGACAAGAAATTAAAAGCAAAGGGAGAGAATCCAACAAAAAGAAAAAGTCAGGACAAGCACAAGTCAATATGTATCAGTTATAACCATCAATGTTAACGGTCTCAATTCACCAGTCAAAAGAAATAGACTGGCAGAATGGGTCAAGAACCAAGATCCAACCATATGCTGCATACAAGAAACACACTTAATTCAAAAGGAAACTCATACACTGAAAATTAAAGAGTGGAAAATGATACTCCATGCGACAGGAACCCGAAAAAAAAGCAGGACTAGCTATCCTCTTTGCAGATCAAGTGGATTTCAAACCAATACTGATTAAGAGAGACAAAGAAGTACATTATATCCTTGTAAAGGGAACAATCCAAGAGGAAGAAATGACAATCATAAACATATATGCACCAAACACTGGTGAACCCAACTATATTAAACAAATACTAACGGACATGAAAAATCAAACAAGCACTAATACAATAGTAGTGGGGGAACTCAATACCCCACTGTCACAAATAGATAGATCAACTAGACAAAAAATAAGCAAGAATGTACTAGAACTCAAACAAACTCTTAAACAAATGAACTTAACAGATGTTTACAGAGTATTTCACCCCACAAAATCAGAATGCACATACTTTTCAGCTGCACATGGGTCATTCTCCAAAATAGACCACATACTCACTCATAGAACATGTTTAAGTAAGTGCAAAGGAATTGAAGTTATCCCCTGTATATTATCAGACCATAGTGCGATG
>NW_004624886.1:674552-698345 GCF_000247695.1 Heterocephalus glaber
AATATTATATCATTGAGAATACTCTCAGCCAAGCATATAGTAGGAATAGATTAACGTGGATTTCATAATATGAAATAAATACATTTTTATCTGCCTAAAGATGGGACAACTTGGTGAAAGACATATAAAAGGGAGAAAGTGGTAAAAGAAAAGGACATAGAATCTCTTCAAAGAAATTATTAGTGAAACTTTTAAAATTCTGACAAATGAGAAAAACTACATTTTATAAATTCTTTAATAAAATTTTAATTACTGGTCAAATTAATGAAAATAAGCAAGAAAAATATTCTCATCAAATGCACAGTTTAATTCAGACAGAATTCCTGTGACTTTGTATTGCTTACTAAATGATTTAATCACGGATCATAAAAAATCATTTGTACACATGTAATTATTAAACTGAAAAGTCTGAATAAAGAGCCATCAATAGAAATTAATAAAGACAAACACCAACAGAGAACATCAGTGTGATGCTTTTAAATGAATAAGTAAATGATAATCATGGGTCTATCTAGCCAAATGTAATGATACTTACCTGGCTGCAATAACAATATAGTTGAAGAAAACAGTGGGAATATTCTAGGCTTTGCAAAAATGATTTTGAAGTTTGATGAAATAGTGGCTCAACTCAATGTGTAAGATTGTTTCTCTAAATGCAAAAAAGCACTCCTTTCTAGGGTAGAGAATTCAAACTGAGATAATTAAATAAATGGGTAATGATGAGAGAGAATGACTCCTACATAATTGAAAAAGTAAATATTACAAGCTTACCTACAGGAAGGACAAAGGGCACAGTAACAAACATTTATTGTAAATATCACTGAGCAAACAGAAAAGGTGTTCAAGAAAGTTGAAATTAGTGATAATTTTATGACATTTGTTTTAAGTTTAAATTAGAACTAAAAATTTTTTAACTTGAAATGTTGGTCAACAAAACACCATCAACAGGAAGCTATGGAAATTGTATTAACATGTAGACAATGAAAATAGCATCACCCAGAATTCTGGCCAAAAAACTAGATGTGTTTTCTGTGCCATATATGTCATGGTTAGAATCTTTGAAATAATTTAGGGATTATATCAAATGTCTTCATCTGCCTAAAGATGAAACAACTTGCTGAGACACAACTTACAAAACACTATTAGATAAAAGAGTGAGCATGCTGATCAAGTGGTATTAAAGCATTGGTTTTTAATTTAGAGTAGATACAATAAGATGCTCTAAAAGAGCATCATGAACAACGTTCTCCAAACTCATGTTCTTTGGTGGAAAATAAAATAAATTTTGAATTTTTATTTTCTAGAGTTATTTGATGTGCACTACTAATAAAATCAGCAAAAACTTCTAAAAATAAAAATGTTGATGCCGCCACCACCAATCTAAGTTTCATTTTTTAAAAGCAATTTGTAGGCCTCAGCAGAGCAAGATTTCTCCAAATTGAAAGCAGCAAAAATGAAGAGCTTCAACAACAGTAGGAAGTAATTTGTCATTACTGTCAGTGGAACGTAAAGTAAGTGAAATTCTTAATTTAGACAAAATAACTATGAAATATAGAAAGAAGAGATTAGAAATAAAGTAATAAATAATAATGTTACTAAGTAAAAAGATCATAAATAGATAATACTAATAGCTACATAACATTGTATTAATTATATACATTTTTATTACTTATGTAAACATCACTGGTCCATTAACAGAAACCCTAGACATATATAATAAAAATAAAATTCAATCAGTTTGATATTTCACCAACTTTCAGTCATATTAAAACTAAGGTTTTATAAAGTTTTCAATTTTGTTGTTACAAAGGCCCATTTGTCAAGGCGACAGAATAGGACATATTTGGTTCAACAACTTGCCTGTTTTTAAGTGTTTAGGCACAAGAAACAAGGGTTTTATTAATTTGTTCTCTTGCCTCATTTCCGTAAATGTTGAGAATAGGTCTGCTCTTCTGACAAAGGGCAGCACCTGAGGCCTGGGCCATGCCATCCTTTAATTCCTTCAGTTACATACTTAGCAGGAAGTGGAGGCTAACTTCTCCCATCACCTAGTACTTGTGTACAAGAGGAGCACCTCCATATTCGAAAGAATGCAGCCAAGTTCTGCCAGACATCTCTCACCAGATCTGCAAAGTGGAGGGCAAACTTGTCCTTTGACCCTTGTCCCACTCCCTCAGCCAGTTTGCATAAGCAGAAGAGAAAGAGTTCATTGAAAAGAGAGGAATTAATAGGAGTCATTGTACCTTCTCACCAAGATACCTGAGAGGAGCTAAAACAAACAAACAAACAAACAAACAAATCCTGCCTAACTTGCAGCCTGGTGTCCCATTTCCACATCGGGCTTGCTGAGCTACCAGGATTCATCACCTCACCCCATTGCTTTAGAGAGTTGTTTGGAGAAAGAGCTTTTGGGAGAGCTAAGAATTCTTAACCCCTAGAAGAAATAACTGTCTTCCCTGGATTCATGGACATGCACAGTCATACATACCCATTCACACATACATATACATATGCCTACCTTCCTCATGAAGAATTCTGAAAGCAAAGTTTGGCTAAAGCATCCCAAGAAGAGAGAAAAGGGGAGAGGAGAGAAGCAGAATATGCCCTGCATGTCTACCATTCAGTAGGGTAAGGATAATGATTTTCTTATGAGATAAGTGGAGTGGCTGGGTTTCATCTGTCTTGAAGGAACCCCAAAACACAAGGGTGTTAGAGCTCCAGGACTCAAGAGTAGCTTATTGAAGAATAGTGTCCTGAGGGCTGAAACTTGAGGGGTAACCAGATGCCAATATTGCCTCCAGCACACTTTTATGTACCCCCTCCTTTATTATTCCAGATCTGATCATTACCGCAGAAGTGAAAGCATGCCATTTTTGAGATTGGGTATATTTATCTCTATATCTCTACATCTCTATCTCTACCACTACCTCTATGTCTGAGATCAGTCCTCTAGGGAAAGTTAGCTACTAGGTCGTGAATTGCACTGTGGAGAGATCCATGTAGTAAGGAGCTGAAGCTTCCTGCCAACAGCCTTTTGAATGAGCTCGGGTTTCTGTTTACAACCTCCAGCCACAGCTGAACCTTGAGATGACTGCATCTGCAGTTGACAGCTCCACTGCAACTTCAGGAATGAGACCGTGAATCAGAATCAACCAGCAAATCCATTCCAAATTCCAACTCTCAACCACATGAGAAGATAAATGTTTGTTGCCTTAAATTGTTAAATTGTGAAATCATTTGCTCTGCAGCATCAGAAGGCTGGGAAAGCATTGTTTGTCTCAAGGAATTGTGCAGGATGGATAGTCTCATAGGAGCAAAGCAAGAAATCTGTAATGTGCATTACAAATGGTTAACTGTTTGAATGCCTGTGTAATAATATGTACATGACAGCAAACAAAAGAATAATAAATACCACCAACTTAGCAAAAACAACCTTTTCCCTTCAATCTACCCTGTCTGAGCCCTGGCCTTGGAAACCCCAGGATATAGGAAAGTCTAGGGGGGAAAAGAAACAAATAGAATTCAGGTCCCATTATTTCTATAGGTGTTTGAACCATGGTTCAGTTGAGAGTTGGAGAGCAGTAGGGCAGGATCTGGAGTAAGACAGAACACAGTTCAAGTTGAATGAGATTATGATAATGGGTTAGCCTAGACCAGAGATTTCCAGGCTTTGTAAATTGTTGTAAAATACACATAAAACTTAACCATCTTAACCACTTTTAAGGGTACAATTCACATTCACATTGTTGTGCTATCACCACTATCTTCTGAACACTTTTCATGTTGTATGATTGAAACTCTATACCCAATAAACAATAACTCCCCATTTATCCCTTCCTCTAACCTCTAGCAACCACCACTTTACACTCTGTTTCTGAGTTTGACTACTTAGAGACTTTATGTCAGTAGAATCATTCAATGTTTGTTGTTCTGTGATTGGCTTATTTCCCTTAGCATAATATCTTCAAGGTTCATCTGTGTTAGCATGCATCAGAATTTTCTTCTTTTTTAAGCTTGAAAAATACTCTATGGAATACATGTATTTTGCTTGTCTGTTGATGAGCACTTGTGAGGCAAGAAATCCACACTATGAGAGACAACAGGCCCTTAGACCCACAACAGTCAGGATGCCTTCTGGCATTTAGATATGAAAAGGGCATGCTCAAAACCATATCTCCTTAACATCATGACAGGAATCTAAAAAAATCTGCCCTTATCACACTTCTTTGACCTTCGGCATGAGCCAGAGGAATGCATGCTCTAACTACTTCAAAGTAACCCCATGATCATTACAATAACATTAGCATGGCAGTCTTGAGCTCTCCTTCCAGCATGCTTCCTTCTAGCATGATAGTGGACGCTTTCAATTAAATGGACAGAGTTTCCTTGGTTGGCACTCCAGACCCCAAAACCTGGGAAAGGACCAATAAATACCTCAAAACCTGAAGCAGATAGGGCTACTCTGAGTCAAATTCATTCTTGAGTTTTCTTATTATTCCATTCTCACTTTGAGGAGTGTTCATTCCCTTCATAAATCAGTCTTTCTTACTACTTCTGTGAGTCCTGCTCAATTCTTTGGGATCAAAGAACCTGGATATTGAGTGAAACTAAACTCACTGTGGTATATTTTGGGTTGCTTCCATTTTTTTGGATATTGCCAATAATGCATCTGTGAATGTGGATATACAAATATCTCTTCAAGTCCCTGCTTTAATTTCTGGATAGACATCCAGAAATGGGATAACTGGGTCATATGGTATTTCTATGTTTAATTTTTTTAGTAACTGCCAAATTGTTTTCCATGGAGGCTAAATACCATATTATACTCTGCACAAAGGTCCCAATTTCTCAAATCCCCACCAAAGCTCATGTTTTTGTTCTTTCATGCCTGTCATCCTAATAGATGTGAGGCAATATCTCACCATGGTTTTGATTTGAGCTACTCTAACAGTTAATGGTGTTAAGCATCTTTTCATGTTCTTATTGGTCATTTATAGCATTGGTCCTCAACTTTTTTGATACCTGACCTGTTTTGTAGACAAAAACTCATTTACCACTATAAATCCTGCCACCACATGTAGCTTAGTTGTCACTTCCACTCACTGGTAGGGTTTTGATATGAGCCTACAAGCATTGGATTTATTATGGTCTCTGTGTAATCAAATCTCTTTGCTAATGTTAATCTGTATTTCAAGCTGCTCCCCAGCGCTAGCATCACTGCCTCAGCTCCACCTTAGATCAGTGGGCATTAGATTCTCATAAGGATCAGGCAACCTAGATCCTTCACATGCCCTGTTCTCAGTAGAGTTCACACTCTCATGAGAATCTATGCCACCACTGATCTGACAGGATGGGCAGCTCAGACAGTACTTTCAATGATGGAGCCTAGGGGTTGAGAACCCCTGATCCACATATCTTCTTTGGAGAAATGTCTGCTTAAGTCTTTTGCTCATTTGAAAAATCAAATTTGGTGTTTTGTTATTGTTGAATTGTATTTATTTATATATTCTAGGTATTAACACCTTATCAGACACATGGTTTGCAAATATTTCTCCTATTCTATAGATTGTGTTCTTATTTTGAGTGTGTGCTTTGATACACTGAAGTTTTTAATTTTAGTGTAAACCAGTATATCTCTTTTCTTTTGTCATCTATGCTTGTTCCTGTTTTCTTCTACAAGTTTTTTATCTTAGAGCTAGATTTTTAATCCACTCTAAATTAATTGGTATATGGCACAGAGTTCAACTTTGTGCTTTTGCATGTGGATAGTTAATTTTCCCAACGCCATTTTTAAAAAGACTATCCTTTCTCCTCATCGAATGATCTTGGCACTCTTATCAGAAATCATATGATCATATTTGTGAGAATAGGCCAGAAATTTTAATACTAAAATTACCTGTGATGTGGTCAAAGGCTGGGAAAGGAAGATGTAATACAGTCTGAATGAAAGCAATGATGGGATACAATTAAAGCCTTTCCTGTTTTGTTTGTTTCCTCATCATATTCAGTTCATCCAGATAACTTTCTAGGCTCCATGTGGTCTCTATTGCAAATTTTTCTCTCTGTCTTTTTCTTTCGTTAAAAAAAATCTTTAGGGGTATAAATATCACTCTTGGATAATAGGTTGTACAAAAACAGGCTGAGAGCTGTGTTTGGCTCCTGGATAATAGTTTATTGACCCTTGAGTTACATAATCTACATGTATGGCAAAAAGTTGTTATTAGTGATGAAATTGAGTTATTAAAACCTAAGGAGGAAATGGACTGATAAACTAATCTTTATTGAATAGAATGAGCAATATGAATCAAAAATCTCAAAGATTTTCCTAATGTTAACTGTATTAGAGTTCTGCAGAGAAACAAAATCAATATGACATCTAGAGAGGTATAAAGCTGATTCACTACAGAAAATGGCTCACATTATTATAGAGGCTAAGAAGTCCCATGGTTTGCTATCAAAACCTAAAAAACCAGAAAATACGAATCTGAAGGCCTTAGGATCATTGACGCCAGGAAAGCCAATGGTGAAACTCTCAGTTTGGGGCTGAAGGGCTCACAACTGAGTGGCCTAGTGGCCTAGTTCTCAGAGTCCAAAAACCAAAGAACCAGAAGTGCTGACATCCAGGCACAGGAGAAGAGAAATCTCCTGGTGTAAGAAGAAAGCAATTCACTCTTCCCCCACCTTTTCATTCTGTTCTGGCCTTCAAGGCACTGGGTAATGCCTGCCTACATTGTTGAGTATGGATCTTGCTTACCCAGTCTATGGAGACCAATCCTAAGCTCTTCCAGAAAGTCTTACATGCACACCCAGAAATAATGTCTTACCAGTTGTCTGTGTATCCCTTAGCCTCATCAAACTGATATCTAAAGTTAACCATCATGTTAAGTAATGTCCATTTAATAAAATCAAAACATCTTCAGTAGTTACACTGTTTAATATAGGGTCATCTATAGCTCACACATAAGTCAAAGACCCTTTTGAAATTGGGCTTTGGGTATGTAATTCCCACACAGTGAACTGGCATAGTACTCAGACAGAATGAGCCATGGGCAGGCCATCAGCTTCTATAGTTAATGTGTCCAAGCCCACAAATCTTACAGAGCACAAAATCCTTTTTCTGAATAATAATAATAATAATAATAAATTCTATTTCTGGAAAAATATTAATTCCATAATAGAAAGTATTATTTTCAATATATGCATCTATTAAGTGAAATCTACTCCCTAAAAAACTTTGGCATTAAAAATGTCATCTAAAAGAAAATATCAATTCCAAACCCCAAGCTTGAGAAATATATACAATGGTTATCCACTCTTTTTATATATTTTATAATTCCGTTTTATAAGTTATGAAGCAGTTTGAAATTCTAATCCACACATAAGAAGATTCTAGGCCATCAACACCATATGTAAACATTTTCCTTGTCATCTAGAAGATCAGCTTTATTTCCATTTAGGGTGAGAAATTTTATTTATATTAGCATTTTCCTGAAATTCAGTGTGGCATTGAAACAGATTTCTGAGAAATGAGGAGAGAAAGCAGCACTGAAAATAAATGCTGTTTTTAGTGGCTGACATAACAGTTGCAGGCCATCCCCAAAGCACTTTCTGTTTTTAGGAGCAGAACTACTATACTTTGGTGAGGAAAGTAGAAACAAAAAATACGTTCTTTAAAGAGGATCTCATAATGTCATGGAGCCAAATGGAAATTTCCTAAGAAACAGTAGGGTAGTTCAGATTCATCCTTGAATTTTAGGACTGACATACAAGTAAAAGTCATTGTTGAGTGGTTATTTTTTTTTCTTCACAAAAGGTTTAGGGTAGCTTTGTCCTTTGGGACATTTCTCAGAAAGAAAAGCCTGGGCTGTCTGAATCAGGGGTTTGATCCCAAGTGGTACTTCTAATAAAAATGTACACCTCTGTGTCTTTATGTGTTAAACACACACACGCACACACACACACAGAGAGGCACAATAGCATTATGCAAATACACGCATGTCTATGCATAACTTTGTGCATCCAATTGTTCTCTAAAGAGAATTATATTTCCTTTTTTGACATGCAAAAAAATGTCAATTTCTTTATTTTGCCCCAAATTTTAACTGTTTACAAAAAGCTTTACTGTGTCTAAGGAATATGACAAAGCCTGTATAACCATATACAATTACTTGGAAAGCCCCTTATGTTTCTCTTGAGACTTTGGTTTTGGGTTGGTTGGATGTGGAGGGAAGGGGGAGAAAAATGCAGAAGAGGTAAAACGGAGCCCAGTGGGAAACTGACTTTCTGTATTCTATGACAAACTAATTGTTTCTCAGACTTGGGTGAACTTAAAAACCCCCAAGGATACTCCTCAAAATATAGATACGTGTCAGCCAAAACCAGAGATTATTTCAATGAGTCTGGACAGGGATCAGCACACTTCTTTAGGTAAAGGGTTAAAGGGTAAGTATTTTAGACTGAAAGCCCACATAATGTTAGTCAAAGCTACTCAATTCACCCACTGCAATACAAAAGAAGCCACTGAGTATGTGAACATGTTAGGATGCCTGTGTTCCAATCAAGCTTCATGCACAGGGCAGATTTGGTCCATAAGCCATAGTTTTCTCACCCTTAGTGTAGAGGAAAGCTCAAAAATTCTGTTTGGGAAAGCATTATGCAACTGTAAAGTGCTCCTAAAGATCTGTAATAAAAAACAATAACCCAACAAAAAAATGGCAAAGATTTAGAACAGTCAATACCAAAAACTTACTAAACATAATTAAAGAAATTCAAGGTGAAACAAGACACCATCTTTTATTTAATAAATAGGCAGGGCCGGGGATTTAGCTCAGCGGTTTCGCCTCCTGCTGCACAAGCGCAAGGACCGGAGTCCGATCTCCGGTACCAAAAAAAAAGAACGCAAAACCTGAAAAGTCTAATAAAATACATTTTTGTGAAGTTGTGGGGAAGCAGGCATGCTCAATACTGTTAATATGAGGATAAATTACTACATGTTCAAATGGGGATTTGGGGTGCAGTTATCAAAATTATAAGGTACAAATGTTTATATAAGGCATATATATATATATATATATATATGGCACACATATATAATGTGTTTTATACATAATATGTACTATGTATAGATAGATAATATATGAGGGCTTTTAATAGCAATAAATTTGAAACAACCTAAAAATCCACCAAAAGTAACATGGTTGAAAAATTGCAGTCCTATCTACATAAATATTATAAAAAACGAGGTAAAACTTCATGTTGATGTGACAGATTACTGGTCATACCCCTAATTATTCTTGCCCTTGCTCTTGAGTGGGGCCTTCCTGGTAGCTATGGCATTCTTCCAACTTTTTTGCACTAAGCGTAGTCATGTGCCTAAGTCCTTGCCAATCACAAATGAATGAAATTGGTATGTTCTCTTGGCAGCTCCTCTCCTGAAAGATGTTTCCCTTTAAATCACCCTTCTTTTTTCTATTTCTGCACCATCCATGCTACAACCTCTAGCAGATGATTGATTGTCTTCACTCCTATGGTCCCTGAATGATTTCGTGGAGCAGAACCCTCTTACTAGTCCAGTGTTGGAAAGAAATAAATATCAGTCATATTTAAATTAGAGTATTTTGGGTTCTCTTCACAGAAGACCTAAATAATACAGAAATGGACTGTGGCACTGCAATAACTAAGACCTAAAATGTGGCATTGGTATAATGGGACACCTATGGTGATGGGGACTCAGTTATTTCAGACTATAGGGTTAATGACCCTCCTTCTGAGTTCATAAATCATTTGGTAAAACTATCATCTACAATAACTGGAAAGGCAGATCCATTCTGCTACTTCAGTGAAAGACATTGGAAAGAATATTAATGTGTACTGGCTGCTCCACTGTTTGTAAAAAGGTTGTTTGCAATGTGATGAACTAAGGCAAAATATGGCAAGTCTGTAAGCAGAGGTGGGGCAAAAATAGAGACCCAGAAGGGTGAGATTTGTAAGATTTGAAGTGTCAACTGGTAACACACCCTAAAGTGCTGCAAGATAAAACTATTGCTCATGGGTTTTTCTTAAAGCCTGTTAAGATTCCTCAGCCAAACAAGGGAGGAGGCCTCAGGCAAAGAACATTTTCAGGGTGTTGCCTTCCTGCCCAAGCCATTTTTTTTCAGGTGATCTCAGGCTATCTTTTGAAGAGGGAAGAGAAATGTGTCAAACCTATAGGCCAGAAAATAAGCTAACAACTTATGTCCAGAAAAGAACTTTGAGAGTGTGCTTTGGCTCAGGTAACTGTCAGGAAGCAAATAGACCCAAAGTCAACCAAATTTGAGCTCTTCTGTGGGAAGTATTAGGCAGAAAGTAGACAGACTTTAGCAGGCCTAGAGAAAGGTGGCGGGAGGCTATGTGAATAGCAAAGAAGGCATGATTTTTTTCCTTTTTCCTTCACTTTCTTAATCATTAGCTATCGATAAAATTCACATGAACTTGTGATTTCATAGTTCAGCTCAAGAGAATGCAATATGCTCTGAGTCTGTGGATAAGGCCCAGGGCTCCTCCAAATTCCAGGCCATGGGAGAGAGACTGGAAAAACCTTGAGGCACTGATGGTAAACCTTGTATAGACCAAGGGCACAAACTGCAACCCAAAACTCACTTATTTATTGCCAAGTGCCAAAACGGCAATTAAACCTGAATTCTGAGGATTTAGTTTAGAGAAAAAACAATTCACACATTAGACATCTTTGTCTTAAAAGAAAAATGCAATAACAGAGCTTTTAATGACACAAACAGCTTTTTATTGAAGGGTAAAACTGCATTTGGCGTCCTTTTGCACATTTAATGTGATCTTTGCTGTTGTATGCATGCTGATAATTAGTCAAAATCTTGGTTCACACTTCATTAGTTTGAGAGCAACACACATAGCACTTGGGTCATGTTAGTCTGATTCTTGTATCAGATTTTATATGATTCAAAGCTGAAAACAGCAGCTCACAAGCATAAGATGGTCCAAACAAAGTAAGCAAAGCAATCCCAAGTGCCTTCATTGACTAAAAATTATTTGGCAGAGAATTCTTACACTTTAAGGATTTCATTTCCAGAACTACCTGTCAGGTAAAAGGGCCAAAAAACAAGACCAGACCAGGCCACAACAAGCCTTTATTAGGGGAATAGATCTGCCGGGCTGTCTCTGAACAAAGGAGAGAGAAAAGCAATATGGCCGGGGCAGGGAGAGTCTTTTATAGAGACCGGGGTGGGACTTGTAGGGGCTGAGGCGGGGTTGAGTGAGGTAGTGAGTAGGGAATGGAGAAGCCGGTGATGTCACTAGATGGTAGGAGGTGAGCGAGTATTAGGTTGCTTTCTAGGCGGGAACAGGCGCATGCTGGGAAGAAGGGTTTGTTCTTTGGTGGGAGCAACCATCTTGGCATGACGTCACACAGGGGAGGGGTCAAGGCACCACAGGAAGAGGACAGCTACTATACATAATAGCTGCTGAGGTAGTGGGAGACCTATCGCTACCAACTGGTGTCCTTTGTCATCCCTTCACTGTCTTCTCACATATTGCATGTAGGTTATAGAATTTATTTTTCCAGATAGAGCTTTTTTGAAATTCTAATAGCTCCATTTCCAGATTTCCAAAATCTAACCAGCATAAATAGGAAAGATCAAATTCTTCGAATTTGGCTTTATGTGGAGAAGTAAGAAAACACAGTTGTCTCTAATGGAACTGTAAAAATCTGTTACCAAAGTTCTCTTTTGCTTCAGCTACAACACTACAAAATTCCTTGTAGATTTCCTGATGTCCTGGAACCAGTAACACACTGAGCTATACCCTCAGCCTCTCTTTGTGGAATGACTTCAGGCTAGGCATGTAGGCTGTTGTATAGAGTAGAGGTAGCTTGTAAGATAGCTTGTAAGACTGTCTGCCAATGTAGAATTTTCTAAATTCTAAATTCTAATTTCTAAATTTTTAGATTTGGAAAGTATTTCAGCTACCCACATGCAAGATCCCGAGCAACTTGGCTTGTGGGTCAATAGAGAGGGCTCTACATGCTCACTGTGGCATGTGTGCCATAGGTTCGCCACCACTGCCTGAAGATCTCAAAACAAACTAAATGGAAAACAACCACCAAAGGCGTAAACAGGGACCTACTTCCCTCTGAACTAGATCAGCACAGCTCATTTTCCTTGCAAAGGAACAATGATTTCAGAGGAGGAACAAACTATTCCTAGAAAGACCCAGCAGTCATATAAATGTACCCTTCGACCTCATTCAGTGCAACTGCCATCTTGGCACTTGCTCAGTCTTCATGCTTGAAGTGTGTTCTCTCTCATTCTGAAAATCTATCATTTTGCAGTAAACTGTACCTATAGTTTATACCAGTGATTCTCATCCTTTTCAGTACCAGGGTCCAGTTTTGTGGAAGACAATTTTTCCATGGACGGAGATGTTTCAAGCACATTACATTTATTGCACACTTTATCTCTATTATTATTACATTAGATTTTCATAAGGAACATGTAACCTAGATCTCTCCCATGTGCAGTTCACAGTAGGGTTCAGGCTTCTAAGAGAATCTAATATAGCTGCTGGTCTCACAGGAGGCCAGCGATGGGGAGCAGCTGTAAATACAGATGAGTTTTGCTGCTCACCTGCTGGCCTCCTGCTTACCTCCTGCTGTGCAGCCAGGTTGATAATGGTCCATGGCCTGAGGGTTGGGAACCTCTGATCTATACAACAGCCTACAGGTCTAGTCTGAAGTCACTCCTCAAAGACACAAAGAGGAGCGGAGATGTAGCTCAATGAGAGAGTGCTGGAGTGTGTTGCTGGCTCCTTACGTGTTAGAAACTGGCTTCCTGGTGAGAGGAGCACCAGGAAGTGTTGTATTATGAAATGTTACCATGAATGAAACATTCAACAAGCCCACAGTGCAGGACCTCCCAAAACCATGATGGGCTATGAAAGCCAAACCAAATTTAGAGTCACCTGCTTCATGGGGGACAAATCACTGCCCCCTCCAAGACATGCTAGCAGGCAAGATGTTTGCAGGCTGCAGCTGCCATTGGCTGACACAGCGCTCACACAGGAGCAGCCAGTCAGCCCCAGGGAGAGGAAAGCCAGGGCTGAGCCATGCAGAACAACATTCCTGCTGCATAGCACTTGCTCATGAGCATGTGTGGACAACACTGGTGCATCTGGGAAGATTGAGTAAATCACACATTCATTGTGTCACTTGGTGCACTGATTCTCAACATCTTGAAGCCTATTTGCACCTTAAACCAGAAAAGAACCAGGCTATCATATAAACAAAGGAAGTGTTTATTTGAGAATAGCAATTGCAATTCTGGCACATATTGAAGGGCAGGCCCCAGGTGTGTTCTGACAGGGAACACAGGAGGGAAATTTTAAAGAATCAAGCAGAGTACCTCTCTCTGATCTTGAGTCACTTGTTTTGAAATTTTTGGGTTAGTTGATAAGAGCTTCAGATGGATAGAAAAATGACAGGGTAGAGTTGTTGCATGCCAACCAGAGGACTGTTGGCCAACTCTGAAGAACCAGGGAGTTGTTTAGTTTTGCATATACACTTAGCCAGTTCACTTGTCAAAATGATGGAATCTATTTGGCTTTATGCAAGTTCCACAGAATGTGATTGGTCCGGTCATGAGATGGTCCTTCTGCCTCATGGCTTGACAGTCCAGAGAGCACCCATTCGTGGTGGGATCTCAGGCCACACGATCACACAGCATTCCCTATTCAGGCTTTCCCTCTCTCAAGACCTAATTATAAGCCAGCAGCTGTTTTCCAGAATGAGACCATTTGCAGAGAGTGAAATGTTGGTTCAAAATCCTAGAAGCCTTAGCTGTGTGTACTATCAAGGCAGGCTTGCCATAGACTTCCTGCTTGGTCTTTATCTAGTGCTGCTTCCTTTCTTCTAATTTTCCTATTACAGCCAGAGGGATCTTTCTAGAACAAAAAGCTGGCACTAGCTAAAATCATCACTAACTCATTCAATCACCAAAGGTGAGTCAGTTCTAAATATTAAGGATGCAGCAGAGACAAGGGTAGAGGGCCCTTGAGAAGGCCTTTGTTTCATCCTTCGAATCTTCAAAGTAGGCACTTAAGGGCCAGGGATTTAGCTCAGTGGTTTCGCCACCTGTTGCACAAGAGCAAGGACCCGAGTTCCATCCCTGGTACCAAAAAAAACAAAACAAAACAAAGTGGGCACTTGTCTCACAAGTGACTTAAGGAACACTAGTCCCATCCTGGTGTCAAAATTCTATTAGACATTCATCCTTTGCATAAGGTTGCTCATTTTGTGCTAAAGTGTAAATACTTTTTAGGGCAGTACAGCTTGGTCATTCTTGATCATAAACACTTTTTTGAGTAAATTTATTTATAGAACAAGTTTCAATACAACAACCAAACACTGGTTCAGTATCATGTATATGAATTTTGTGGCATCCTTAACAGTAGCTCTGGGCCACTGTTCATTTTAGGTGAACAATTAATACTTTATAAAAATTATAAATTCAAATCTCTTATTATTCCTTGAGTTTCAAATTTAACTCATAAACCTTATTATTCTGTCTATAAAACTGGAAACTTTTTACAATCATTTTAAAGAAAGCTTTTACAATTTGATTGAATTACCTTAAATATTTACAAACTTAGTATATTTTATATAATGTTTTAATACTTTAATTGAACAACAAGAAAAGATATCAAGAATTTCAAGAAGTCCAATCGCTTTTCCTACTTGGGAGCTAATTAGCTTGTCAACATTTCTTTGATGCTGGTAGAAAAAGGGTCCTTGAGGCAGAAACAAAAACTTTAATACATCTGCTCATCATATAATAGACCGAAAATAGGTCTATTACAAATATAATGTGATAATTAACGTTAATATGTTATCTAGGAACAGAAAACAAGACATTAGGTAAAAACTAAAGGAAACTGGAATTAAAAAAAAAAAAACCCTTTAGTTAATAATATTGTTTGCATTTTAGGTCATTATGCATCTAAAATTTTACATACAAGTGTGCCCTATTAAAGTAAAGCAGTATCAATGGGGAAACCAAGTGTAGGGTATATGGGAACTCTCTACAAGCCTCACAATTATTTTTTGCCAATTTGAAACTATTCTAAAATAGTTTATTTGTACAATTGAGTAAATTAAAACATCAAACAAATGACGGCACATATTGCACTTGAACATTAGAAACATCCAGCTGGATTTCTGAGTTCGGGAGCATGGATGATGGGTGTAGCAGGGATGGGGAGCAGTCTGCTGAGCCTCACTCTCCCCCACCTGTGGGATAGGAGACGCGTGATTAAAGCCCAGCACTAACTGCCCACAGGTGACCATTTCGGATGACTCTTCTGCAATGCTGACTAGAAGACTCTTATGTCAGCCGCCCTGAGAATGAGCAAGAACTGACCACCAGAAGCAGAGCTGAAACTGCTGGAGAGTAAAGCATATCTTTCTCTAGAGGAAACTGGGGCTTCTTGATGGCTCAGGGGATTTCTTAGGTGCCGAGTCACTACTAACCCCAGGCGCTGGTTTACCACAGGGCTTGGCTGTTCAGACGCCTTACTTTTTTAGCAGCTTCCTTGGCAAATGAGCCCTTTTCTAAAGACAAGACCTTCCCTCTGGAGTAGGAGAGGGACTTGAGGACCACACATGGATGCCCAGACTTCAATAGCCCCTGACCACCTGACTTCCCACCCTGCTCACAATCACTTCAGAATTGTAGCACCTGTCACTCCCTAAACTCAGTACCCCAGGTCTCAAAGTGAGAGCAAAAGGGCCAGTGTTCATCATCTGTAAAATGGAGGTTAACAGGCAAGGGTTAGACCAGTGGTTCTGGAATTTTAGCCAAATGAGAAGGATCTGGGGGCCTTATTCAAACACAGGCAGCTGGGCCCCCACCTCCAGAGTTCCTGTTCAGTGCAGTCAATAATTTGCATTTCTAACAAGTCCCCAGTGATGCTGAACTCTGGTTGGAGAGCCACACTTTGAGAACCACTGGTTTAAATAATCACAAGAGCATCTTTCTACTTTCATATTGATTAAATCCCTGTGTCTCATACTCATGTGATCACATGAATCACTCAGGAGCCTGGTTAAATGCACAGGTCACCAGTGCCCACCCAAGACTTTCTGACTCAGATCTACCAGCTGAGTGTGTCAAATGGTTCTAGTAGTTTGGGAGGCCATTTTTCTAAAACCCGGGGCACCATCAATGAATATGGTGAATGAATAAGCAGAATCTGGTGGCAAGATCGTGGACGTTCAAAGACAGCCCTCAAATGGAGACACAAAGTTACAGGAGGAGTGAGAAGGGCTCAACAGAGTCAAAGTTTTTTCCCTGACCCTATACTCAAAGCATTGCAGTAATGATCTCACCCACTGAACATGAGTCTTTGCTATACCACTATCAATACCATTTGGTAGGGAAGGCAAAAGGCTGAGGAGAATATGGATAGCCAACAAGTTTCTGGAGCAAAGGACAGCATTAAAATGTCATTGAATACATCTTGCAGTCATTGAGTATCTTTAATGTGAATGGTTTCCTCAAATACTTAACATATCAGTGAAAAGTTGTTTATTTTTAATTTTTTTGTATCCTCTCTTAGGGGTACTGTTATATTCAAAGATGAAGCTGATATAATGAGCAATTACAGAGGTGGTTTTTTTGTGTTTTTTTTTTGATACTGGGCATCGAACTCCGGACCTTGCGCTTGGAGGCACTGAGCTAAATCCCTGGCTGGCCCCAGAGGTGGCTTTTTGAATGCAAATAACAATCAAAGAGAGATTCACCAAAGAATGATGTTTATTTGGAAATAGAATGGCATTGCAATAAGAAAATATATTCTATTTATGCATGTATTTAAAGAGGTTGAGACAAGAGGAAATTTTTAAAGGCAAAATGAGGATTACATAAGAGATTTTGAAATAATAATCCTTGGCCACAAGAATTAATAACAAGAGGAGCACGATTCTAAGGCTCTCCAGACAGTTGCTGGGCAGATGTGCTTGCAGAAGCACTTCTTGTGCAATGTTTTGTGGCGCAGGGTGAGGCTTTGTGACAGTTACTATCAGGCAATCATGTGTGAGAACCCTTCCTCATTACCCAGCCCTTGGGTCAACATAAGTGACTCCACTTTTTTTTCTGACAAATTCCACAGCTTCTAGAGACTTTTATAGCAAGCAAACCAATCTGCCCAGGTTTTCCCCAGATAGTTTACTATATTATCCCAGAAAACTATCCAGTCCTCCCTTTCTTCTCTCTGGCTTGGATAATTTAAATGGTCACCTTACTGATAGCACTAATATACCACATGTCCATAGATCTAATTGTAGTCACTAATATTTGTCTATGCCTTATACATTAAAAGATATTTTAATAAAATGAGGTAGAGGTCTTTTTGTCTCCACTGTAAAGTTCTAGAGACTCCGAGAGGCTAAGTAGTGTGAGCAATATCACAAGGTTATATTAATGGCAGATACAGACTACGAGCTTCTTCTAATCCCTAGACCAATGGATTTCTTCCAAAATAGTATTTTTGAAAGGTAATAAAATGGTCCTTCTCTTTAAATTCTTTTACCTATCTGACTCCAGAAGATAAAATTACACCACTAAGATTTTCATTCCTTTGAGTCTTTTAACATCAGTGTTAGAAACCTTTTTATAAAATGCAAATATTCTAAGCCCCCACTGAGTAACGGGATTAAATAGAGAGATTGCGGCAAACCAGGCCTCGTCCAGCAGGTAATGGAGTCCAGGGCATTCTCACCACCCCTCCTGTTCAGACAGGAAGTTGAACAGAAAATGGTGAGAGGAATAGTGAGGAGAGAGAGGGCCTCCGGGAGGGTTACAGGGAGGGGGAGTGTGGGATCCAGAGAGCATCAGAGCTCCTGCCCGCCTTGTTGCCTGTGTCATCTCTAGTAAGTACTCAAGGATTTGAATTAAACAGAAACCAATACCAGCCCTAACTAAAAGCAGAATGAGACTTTAGTTGGGCCTAAATTCTCCCCTTTCAGATTAAAGGACAGACAGAAAATTCTCTTAACAGAGAAAGACTCTACTCAGAGATGGCAGCCCAAGAAGCTCCATGTAAAAGAGTGGCTTCAAAATGCCCCTGTCCAAAAGAGAAGGCTGAGTCAGGAAGAGACCAGAAATCTAGGAGAAGACCAAGACCCCAAGCCTTTCTCCCTTTCTTCCCCTGGGCCATGCTGTTTTTCCCGGTGGTGACCCTCCTTTCATTCCTCCTGCATGGTGGGGCTGCTCAATTAAATGAGAGGCTCAAGGATAAGGCTGTTGGAAAACTGGAAAGAGAGGCAGCAAGAGAGCAGATGCTCCTGCCTTATAAATTAGGGGAAGATTATGCATGGCCAGCTGTACCATATAAATGCCTGGTTTTTATACCACACCATGATCCTCTGTGTTTATCATATGTTCCAGCATCTGGTCAATTCTGTCCCCAACTCGCATATATCTATTCAAATCAAGCATTGCCTGGGGATTTATTTATGTGTGTGCTTCAATCTCAATCAGAATCCTCTCCTGAGGTCTTAAATTGCAACGTGACAGTGAATGAACCCAGCAAGGCCTTTGTATCACAACTATATACTCTTCATTCACCTGGAGGTAAGCACCTTATTTTCACTAGGTTTAGGAGGTGACGGAGGGGCCAGATGAGTAGTGTATGCATGTGTGGCAAGAGAGGAATGTGCTCAAATTCTTCATATGGCAAAAGAAATACTCTGAAATATGGTAAAAGTAATTATTATATGTCTTGCGTAAGTAGGGGAAAAAAAGACAAGAACTCCCGTGCTAAAAAAAATCTTAAACTGAACCTGAGGCTACATAAAAGTTTCCTAAGTGTCTTTCCTTTGTAAAGGTAATGTTTCCAGGGAGAAAATTCATTCACTGGTCTCTTGGCCTTGGACATTTGCCTTAAATGTCATTGTTCCTTTCTTTTCAAGGATCCAGGTATATGGCTCTATTTTTGTGGTTCAGTCAGACAAAATTCTCTTTCTCTTCTCATACCATACATCAAAACCAATTCTAGATTGACCAGAGAATTAAATTGAAAAATCTCAAACTAAAAGTGAACTTAGAAGAAAGCACTTTATGATCCTGAGCTCTGGAAGGCAAAGGGCTTTCAGAATATGAAAACAATAGAAGAAGTCTTAATGAAAAGAGATTGATATGTTTTTGGTTCATAAAACTTTAACTTCCTGAATCTTAAAATTTAGCATAAACTGAATTAAAAGACAGCAAGGTATAAATTTTTTGCAAGAATAAATTAATATTCTTGTTATGAAGAGCTCTGATGGATTAACAAGGAAAATATTAAAACAATAAATAGGAAAAAGATATAAAAGGTTGTCAAAGGAAGGAATACAAATTGTTAGTATTTTATTGTTCGATCCATTAATAATTTTAAAATCTGAAATTAAAACAAAATACCATTGTCGACCTATCAACTAGAAAAAAGATTCAATTATAATGTTCATTCTGGCAACATTGGGATGAGATCAATAAATTAGGGAAACTAATTTGGAACATGCAAATTGGCTTTAAAATGTTCATATCCCTTGATATAGTAATTGTATTTCCAGTCTTCTATAACAAGGGTGAAATTTTTAAAATGCACAATATTCACTTTAGTGTAAGATATTAAATAGCAAAATAATCATTTTATTAATAATTATATTAAAATAAGAGAAAAATGGAAACAATCTAAATGCTTTTCAATTATAAAGAAGTGCCAAAGTATATAGGTTTGTCCATTAGGCTATTATGTTCCCATTAAAAATCATTCTTACAACAATAGGATGGAGGAATACAGTCACATTTCTCTGGCTAAAATCATGCAGCAGCTTTTCCATATGCACAGTCTTTTTATTTATTTTTTTTTTTTGGAGACAGGATTACTCGATGTTGCCCAGGCTGGCCCCAAGCTCCTGTACTCAGGTGATTCTCCTACCTCAGCCTCCCCAGTAGCCAGGACACCACCGCACTCAGGTCTCTATGTACACTTGATCTTGAGCTTGATCTGTGACCTGAAATGTTGATAAAACTCTCAGTCAGTGGCTGGCAAGTGGAAATTCCTTCATGAATTTAGATATTATCAGTATTCTCGTTTAATCTTTGAGACAGTTCTGTGAAGTTAGCATTCATTGTTTTACCCATTTTACCAGACAATAAGCCAATTTTCCATGAGTTCAAGCCCAAGAGCATTTAACTGAGCCGCAAAATTTGAACACAGCTTGGTCACCCTGTACAGTCCATGTCATTCCCAATGCATCATGCTGTCAAAGGCTGGAGGATTCAAAAAGACTTGGTGCAAAACTCAACAATATGTCCTACTACAAAGCTGTTTTCAACGCCTGGAAGGATGGGGTTCTGTGAAAATGGGCTGCTAACTATGACTCTGGTCCACAGGGTATTTTAAGATCTTAGGTATTTCAAGATCTTAGGTTAAGAAAACTATCATCCAAATAGAATTATTTTGCTTGCCAAATGGGTTAAAAAGAAGAAAAAATAGATATATGATTTCTTTGCCATGTTTTTTTCTTTCTTACTTAACAGTTTTCTGATACCTGGAAGAAAGCATGCCTCTAAGTTGCAAATCAGAAAATCCAAACCTGGACTCCAAATTATTATTGAGTGGAAAGTCATAAACATGACCCAGCTGTTAACTTTGCAGGCAACAAACAGCAGAGTCTCAAAATGGCTCATCAAGTGTCTTGTAAATATTAATCATGCAAGAAAGAGTAGCCTGTTTTTCTCGACTGTATCATGATATTAAATCCATCCTCTTTGTTAGACTTTGTTCCCTATGTTTTTCCTTTCCTTTTTTTTTTTTTTTTTAGTTTTCCAAGATAACACCCTGTTTAAGATATCCAAATGCGTGTTAGGATGGAAGTTTGCAGGGCAGAATTGGGAAGAGGGAGCCCAGCAAGGTTTGTTTCTGGCATAGAAAGCAGTCATTAACACTTTAAAGGAAGTTTGGAAGTGTTCAAGGATTAAGGAGAAAGACTATTATGCAAAAAGCATTATCTTAAGTTCAAAGAGGGGCTTTTAAAAGGTTGAGCTGCCTACATTTTTTTAAAGGTTTTATCTCATTCTATCTTTTTAAAGCTAACATTACAAATGTGAAATTTGAAGCATCTTACAGAATAGAATACTATAAATGTGACATAGCAGATTCCTCATGTGCTTCAAGACGTAGGTGTCCCAACATGGTCAGCCAAGTGGCTTATAAATATTGATGATGCAAGAAAAATTACCTTGGTTTTATATAATTGGGCACCCTTGAGAATTTGCAAGGCTTCAGATTTTACTGGTAATAAAAGCTATAAATTGAATCTTCTCTTATCACCAGTCTCTTCATCTCAGACCTCCCTTCAAACCCTACTTTTTTTAACATAATAAACAATTGGACCCCAGCATAATTAACCAGTGTTATAAGATGGTTTTATCATCAACCTAGAATACAGATGCAAATGTCTTTCCGCAGTCTGGGGTGACAGGCACATGCTCATGAGCATGTCTCAGGGAGTTATTTTCCCTGACCACTTCATTCCCCATCAGGGTCTCTGGGGGGCAGGGCATGATGAGGAAATAAAGATTTTCCCACCAAGAAAATGGTCCAAGTGAGTTTGATATCAGGCAATAAGATCATTTTGGAGAAGCAGGTAGCAGTGGTTCAGGGTTTTGTTTTTATTGTTGGGTTGTTTTGGGTGATTGTTTTTAGTTACGTGGTTTAAGTCATCATAACATATTTCAAAAATAGATGACATTTCAATCTAGAAACCGAGCAAATGATCCTTCTCATACTATCTGAAAAGAAGGTATTTACCTCCTGATACAATGGTTAGTAGCCATATGATGCTGTTGTGTGATTCATGCTGAGGAATCCGTGTTCTGGTAAAGAAGCATGTCTATAAGTGTATGTGCATACACAATGTTTCTACTGCTTTCTTATCAGTGGATTTCAGAGGCATTCACACAGTCTCATTTAAGGTTGGAGCAGATGTGGGTCTGAGAGAGGAAGTCGACTGGTCCCATGGGAAAGCAGGCGTGGGTGCAGCCTCCAAATCTGAACAAAGGGGAAGCCACTGAGGACATAGTTAGCTCCTCTAGGCAGCCACAGCCTTTCTCTGATGGACCCTGGTCCTCAGCTCACAACTACTTTCTGTGCCTAGGATGTATTATCTCTACTGTCATATAAAAATACTCTCCCTTTATTGAGTTACTTAGGTTGCCTTTCACAGTCACTATTGTATTATGGAATAAAACTCAGAAGAAACTATAACCCACCAGCCAGAATCCTCTAACCAGTAATTCTGTACATTTACTAAAAACTTAAAAGTTGAAGCTTGCACCATTAGTGTATTTGGTTGCAGATTTCCTGGTTAATGTAAATAAAACATGGATTTAGTGGAAAGATACAAATTAATTCATGGAATCATTGGGAAAATTACACTGACTTGGACAGAAACTAAGTTAGGCAGAACCTCACCAACAGCCTGCTGGATTCTGCTGATCCCAGGAACTGGCCGTTGTGCCCAGAGCCTCCCATCTGCGGTTACAGCAACTGTCCCCATGGCCCTGGGTCTTTGTCACACCAACCCCAGGACGAACATCCAACTTGCCACACCTGGTCATGAACCTATACTCTAGCAGCCAGGGGGCAAAGAGTAGAAAAAACATCTGCCTCCTTTTGACCTCCGCTGTTGGGGAGAAGCCTTGTCTCCCACCCAAATAGGAAGGACATGCGGCAGCTGGAACCACAAAATGTTTAGGGCTTGATGACGAGCACTTCACCTGCTTTTCTCACTTACTTATGACAATCTTAAAGATGAGAAATTGAGGCAAGAAGAGGAGCAACTGACACTAACGATGAGACCCAAGACACTAAAGAGCCATCCCAATCATCAAAGAAATCTTAAATGATGTTTATTATAATTCTCATGTTAGATATGTCTGAGTATATTTTCTGTGAAATGTAGTGATCTAAATGTGATATATATAGTAACATTCAACCAAAATATATTTAATAAAAACACCCATTTCCTCAAACACATCAGTATCCTGGGTCTTCATGAAGAGCTTAGTGTCTATGTAAGCTAGAAGCACACATTCTTCAAGGCAATCTGTCAATGTATCTGAAACCATGAAAGAAATAACTATCCTGAAGTTTAGAATAGAGAGTTCACAGATTAAAAGTATCTAGAGGAAGCCCAGAGGGTTGGGCTTGTCTTGTTTTGTTTTTTATCTCCTTGTCGCACACAGCACACTACTGCCCTCCAGGGGTCATATTTGAAGGCTCCGTCTTCCACGTGAAATCCCTTGTCGAGAGGAAGGGACGGTAATGGCAGGGGAGGTTGCTTGGGTAGTTTGATCACATCCCACAAGTCATCACTGGGAAACTAGCTGTTGTTGTACTCAGATGCAGAATTACTGAACTAACAGGCCCAATTTTGCTCTGCTTAAAAGCCACAGTCTTGGGGGTTTTTTTAGCACTGGAGATCAAACTCGGGACCTTGTGCTTCAGAGGCAGGCGGTAGAACCACTGAGCTATATCCCCGGCCACAGTCTTGTTCTTAATCATTTGCCCATAGCACAACTTCTATTTTTTAAAAAAATTTATTTTATTGGTACATTTTGGGTATACAATATAATGAGTTCATCATTGAAAATTTGCACCTTTACATAATCTCTCTTGGTTCTTATTTTTTCCCCATTCCCCTGCCCTCCCTTCAACCCCTCCATCCCTCCCGATTTACAAAGA
>NW_004624886.1:704933-731155 GCF_000247695.1 Heterocephalus glaber
AGCCATTGTAAAAGCTATAAACACTTCCAGAAGAAACACTTATTACAGCATTCTCTCATAAAATAGGAGGTAAGCTTGTGAGTTCAGTACTTCAGTTGTAGTCACAGCTTGCACATGTGTATCGCTGATGTGAAACCATTGCCCTTTGGTTGATTCCATTTCAAAATCTTGTGGAATATCACCATGAAGAATAAGATTAGAGAGATGATTATTTGCAGTTCTTGCCTTGGCATAGGCAGTGTAATGCCCTGACCTCATAGTGCCACTATGTTCAACAACTCCATATAAGGAATACAGTACTCTTGTATTTTCTTCAGCAACATTCTTACACTTAAGAGTACAAAAAGGAGCCAAATCTAAGATTTCTGGAAACTGTATGTGTTTGTTAACTTTACGTAGGCTAAAAGCAGCCTGCTGAAATCTTTTTAAATGAAGAGTGAGAATAGGAGGAGCAAGAGAAATTAGCATTTGCTTTTTAGCATTAGTGTAAACATGCTTCCTGTCACCTTTTATATTTGCCTTTGGCCCATTACACTGTCTCTGAGTGCATACTTCACAAAGCAGTCTATTTGCATCTCTAAGTTTCTCATTACAGGTGAACCAATATAAACAATGTTGGATTGAACACTCATCAGTACTGAAAGCTTCCCTGTTTGCAAGAGTATAAAAAGCAGTCCAAGCTCTTCTTGCATTGAGGGTTTGTGTTGAGAAGTCTGCTGTGATTCTGATGGGCTTTCCTTTGTATGTGATTTGTTTCTTTTCTTTAATTGCTTGTAGAACTTTGTTCTTCTGTTGAGTTTCTGGAATATTAATAATTATATGCCTATGTGTAGTTTTTTTTATCAAGGCTAGTTGGAGTCCTATATGCCTCACTTATCTGTATGTCAAGTTCTTTTCCCCTGCTTGGGAAGTTTTCTGCCATGACTTCTGTGAACATTTTTTTATGTCATCTGCTCTCTCTTCTGTTTCTTCATTAACTCCAATCAGTCTTATGTTATTCTTCTTTGCATCGTCTAGCAGCTGATGAATTGATTTCTCATAATCTCTTAAAATTTTAATGCAATTTTTCTTTTCTTGTTCACTAATTGCAATCTTATCTTCTATATCTGAAATTCTGTCCTCACATTGGCTCATTCTGCTGCATAGACTTTCAATGGAGTTTTTAATCTCCTGGAAATCTGTTTGTATCTGTTTTATGGATTCTATTTGTTTCCTATGTTGGAATTCCATCATGTTCCTCAGCTCCTCTATTCTTTTTATCTGTGTACTCTCTAGATTTATTAATCATGTCTTGCACTATGGGCACAGTCTCTGCTGCTATGTGAGAAATTATTTCTGATTTCATTTTTTCCAGATCCTGTTTTGTTCTAGTTTAGGGATTCCAGGTGGTTAAGTATGAGATTGTTCCATCTTGTTTTCCTTTGGGATTGCTGTAGATGATCTGGAAATCTCTTTCTGGGGCTTGGTTACATGACTTCTCATTTCAATGGGGGGTAGGTGGGTGCTGCTGGCACCCATGTGGCTCACCTCCTCTGTTCCGGGAGTGGTGGTAAGTTGGCCCAGAAGCCTCCTTCTCTGTGCTGGGAGCTGTGGCAAATTGACCTGGAAGCCTCCTCTGTGCTGGAAGCACTCAACAACTTCTAGTTTTAAAAAAAAAATTCATTAGGCATCTATTATGTTTGGAGCATTAGATATGTGTTTTACCTACATTGCCTTGTGTAATCATCACAATAACCATATTATCCCCATTATAACAGATGATAAATTCAAAGCCAAAGATGAGCAATTTTCCTCAGAACCAGATGTACTAAAAGAAAATTTTTTAAAAGGCTTCAAATCCCCTTCACCTTTTTCTAACTCTCTCCAGCATTTTCCATGACTATTTTGCACACAGAAATATCATCTACTCAGATGTTAATATTTAGCATATGCTGGTTTATATTATTTTTATATGTGTAGTAAAAACCTTGGTTTTTGGTCAGATGGAAAGGGTGTCAGTCTGTAAAGCTTTTGAACAAAAACTTCTCTCTAGGGTCAAAATCTGCCAATACTGGGGAAAGAACAATGGTGATTGCTAACATTTGCCTCAGCTTGCTGTGTGCCAGGAACATCTCTAAGTGCTGTCCATGTACTAGGTGACTGAATCTTTATAAAATTTTTAAATTAGTACGTGTTTACAGTGCATAATGATTACATTCATTGTAGGGAGTTAATACATGCACATAACACATTAATTCTTCTTACCTTCCCTCCCCTTTCTCCCCCTCCCCCTTCTTCATCTCTGGATCCCTTTCCCATTTGCAAAAGTTCTATCACCTTGATTCCTATTAACTATCCTTTATTTTACTCTTAGATGACTGACTCTTTATACTAACTCTACAATGCAAGTGGCACTATCTCCCTGTTGTACAGGGTGAGGAAACTGAGAAACAAAAAAGTCAAGTATATTATTCTCATAGGAGACTCTTGTCTCTCCAAAGTCCATACATTGAAGTCCTAACCTTCAGTACCTCAGAATACAGCCTTGTTTGGAAATAGATTATTGTGAATGTAATTAGTTAGGATGTAGGGATCCACCCTACTCCAATATGACTGGTAAAATGAATGCCATGTGACCACCCACACATATGCACACACATACACACACACACACACACACACACACACACACACACAAACAAATAATGCCATGTGAAGACTGAAATTATGCTGCCAAACCAAAGGAATGTCAAAGTTGCCCACAAGTCAACAAAAGGTAGAGCAGAGATGTGGAACATCTCCCTGACGGCCCTCAGAAGGAACTAACTGTATTGATGCCATTTCCAGACTCCAGAACTGGGAGACAATAAAGTTTTGTTCTTCTCAGCCTAGTTAATGACACTTTTTCTTATCTGCCCTAGGAAGATGACAACTCATCTAAAATCATACATCTACCAGCTAGAGAAGCCTCAAAGTAAACCTGAAAAGCATGGCTTGCAAGTCACAGCTCTTGACCTCTCTGCAGAGTTCTGGGAGAGGTGGGAGGAAGAGGAGCCAGGTGAGGACAGAATTATCAAGGTGGCCAGCACCCCAGACTGGAAGCAAAAGACCCCTGTATGTAGCTGCAGTATCTCTGTCCTTGATATCCCAATCTATCCTTATCACTGGGCACCCCAAGGTGGTCATGGGAGCAGCCTGCCGAGAGCAGCAGCAACAGGAGCAGTGGGAAGGGCTGCCCCACCATGCTTGCCCTGAAAGTTAGACCTGGCTGCCCACTGTCACACACCAACCACAGCAATAGGCAAGATTACTGAGGGTTTTTTTAAAGTTAAATAGCTTTATTGGCATATAATTGCCATGCTATAAATTATAAATATTTTCAGGATACAGTTTGATTATTTATATATGTATCCACAAAAGCATCACCCAAACTAAGATACTGTACTGAGCATATCTTTTATCTACAAAAGTCTCATCATGCCCCTTTGTAATATCTTCCTCCACCCCTCCCTGCCCACTTTTCTGTCCCCTGGGCAATCATTGGTCTACTTTCTTTTACTATGAATTAACTTATATTTTGTAGAATCTTACGTAAAAAGAATCATATAATACAGAAACTTAATATATGATGGACTCAAATCCCAATAAATCCATCATAAGTTGAAAATATTTTAAGTAATAAATGCTTTTACTACAACTAACCTACCAAACATCATCACTTAGCAATATACTGCACTGTGGAATACCAGCTGTTTTTCCTCATCATGATGGGATTTTCTAGGAGAGAGTGTCATCCTATATACTGCTAATCCAGGAAAAGTTCAAAATTCAAAATCCAAACTACAGCTTCTGCTGAATGAGTATCACTTTTACACGGTTATGAAGTTTAAAAATCATAAGTTAAACCATCATAAGTAGGGACTATCTATATACACTATTTTTATCTGGCTTTTTTCATTCAGCATAATTATTCTGAGATTCATCTATATAATTGTGTGACGCATAGTTCATTTCTTTTCACTACTCATTAGAATTCCATTGTATGACTATACTACCATGTATTTGTTCATTTATGTGTCTGTTGATAGACATTTGGATTATCTTTATTTGGAGCTATTACAGATGTCTGCCATGAACTTTGTGTCCAAATCTTTGCAGAGATGCATGCTTTCATTTCTTTGTGTAAATATACATCTACCAGGAGTGAAATGGCTGAGCCTAATAGTAGGGTGTGTTTGATTTGTTAAGCAACTACCAAACTATTTTTCACAGCAATTACAGCATTTTAGCTTCCACCTGAGACTGTGAGACAATTCTGGTTGTTCCTCCTCGTCATCAACAATGCTTGGTATTATCAGTACTGTAGATTTTAGCCATTACAACAGAACGTAGTAGTCTCCCATTGTGAAACTCATTTGCACCTTTCTAATGATTAATGATTTCAAACATCTTTTCCATGCTTATTTGCCATTTCTTCTTTGGTATATCTAACTATTTCTCATGTATCAATTTTATTTAATACTGGTGACTCTCTGAATATCTCTTTTGATTTTCCTTAATTCAGGCTTATGTGGATTTAACCTTTTCTATCACCTTCAGATTTTCCATCCTTTGCTTATATGACTTTGAGAGGAGCAGCTGGTGTAGGCAGTAAGACTGGAGGAAACTTTTGAAGCTCTTCCATGGCTTTCTCCACATTGTCCTGTGACGATCCCTGCTTGCCCTGTCACTGTGCTGCAGTCCAAGAGCTCAGTCATCACTTGCGCTGCCATAACAAAATATCATAGACTGGGAGTCTAATAACCACCCAAAATGTATTTCTCATGGTTCTAGACTAAAAATCCCAAGCTCAAGGAATCAGCAAATTTGGTGTCACTTCCTCATTAGATGGTACCTTCTTGTGTCCTCACACAGTAAGAGGTCTGTCCAGCACATCTTTTATAAAGGCATTGTATTTAGCCACCTTCCAAAGGCCACACCTCCTAATACCATCACATTGATGTTCAGGTTTCAACATATGAATCTGGGGAGAGGACACAAATACACAAAAACAGCAAAGCCATTCTATCCAGGCAGCACAAAAGCACAGCTCAGGAGCATATAATGAGAATGGGTGCAGACTGCCCTCCCACAGGTTTGCTGATGAGTCCTGAAGAACGTGCCTCCCTCTGAGGCATCCTCCCCCAGGGTTAAGGATGGAGACCCGCCTGACTTCCCCATGCCTGGTGCAGATACAGCCGTTAGCAGTGGTCACCACATTCCTTCCTTCCTGGTGCACAAGGTCCTACATCCCATCACTCCCCTCTTCTTAAACTCACAAGGTGTCCACACCACACTCAGCTTGAGCCCCTTCTCCAATCCATGGTACCAAGTGAACTACGCAGAGATCAGCTGTTAAATTGTGATTCAGATACTTTGGGGGCACTCTGAAATAAAAGGAAAAAAGCATTTGTAGATGAAATGAGTGAGTAAACCACTTTTTGGAAAAAGAGAGGGCTGGGGATATAGCTCAGTGGTAGAGTACTTGCCTAGCATGTTCAAAGACCTGGGTTTGATATCTAGCAATCCAGAAACATTTTTTAAATTAAATTGTAAATTAACAAAATTTTAAAAGGGAGACAGTTCTATCATTAATGTTAATAGGAACTGTTTCCTGGGTCTCCTGGATACTTACTTCCTGTGGTGCAGGGTAACTCTAGGCTAGCTCCCACCTCTTCACAGAATCAATCAACTTAGGAAGAATAACAAGGCCATCTAAGTCCATTTCATCCTTCATCCTCTTGGGTGTAAGCTTTAGGAAGGCAGCAGGAGCTCTCCTCTGCCTCTCTCTCCTAGAGGTCTCTGCAGGCCAGCACTGCTCAAGCAGGTAGGTAAATGGCCTGACTGTGCTTCAGAAAGCAATGCATGTGGCGCTCGTACTAGGGTACATTCTCCACAACAGACTCCCATCTGTAATGATGTTTGTCGCTTCTGCTTCAGTATTTACCTTTTTTTGTTTTTGTTTTCCAGCTAGTTCAGAACTTATGGCCAACCTCTTGAGGGTTGCAACAACTGCCAAACAGGACAGAATGCACAGTTATTCAGCAGAAGCCAAACTCATCCTCCCACTGCCTGTTGCCTAGCCACTGCGCACTACTCAGGGTGTGGCCTGCAGAAAAGCATCACGGGTATTATCCAGCTGCTGGGAGAAAGACACAGCATCAGACCCCTCCGGTACACAGGGCAATGGAATCTTCATTGGAACAAGATCCCAAGATGATTCATACGCATGTTAAAGTCTGAGTGAAAGGTGCTAGGGAGATAGTAGCAACTATTAACACAAAAGTGCACTGTTGCTCTCTCAATTTAACCTTGCAGTGCAAGTTTACTTTGTACTAATTGTATTAATTTTTAATCATTTTACTTAACATTAATTTTTAGATAGTATTTTACACAAATTTCTTCACAAAATTTGCATGGACTTTTTACATTCTTAAAAGAGGGCAAAATAAAAACATTTTAATAAAAATCTATGTGACCATAAAATAAATAAACTACATTGAACACATTCGTGTTTGTTTTTTACAGTAATAGAGTTCAGAATCTTGGTTTCTAGTTGATAGTCTTGCTTTGCTCTAATACAAAGGGCCATCAGAGCTCCTCTAATTGCAATAAAATCTTTCGTATGAATCTTTATGACAGCCTTGTTTTCATTTTTGGCCAGTGATTCACTACTTTTGACAGGAGAGGTGAGAGGCAGAGGAAGATGTGACTCATTTATTCCTTCTTTTCAGCGGAACATCAGCCTGAGTCTCGCTGCACACACTTCAAGATCACACTGCTGTGAGATAATAGCACCTTACACCCCTGTGGTGTGCAACCATTAGCCAAGCAGCTCCCCATGTATTATCTTGTCTCAGCCTCCCACCAGTCGGCAAGGTGAGTGATGTGATTTTCCTATTGATGAGCAGAGTCCAGCACTCTGAGATGAACTTGCCTGAAACCACAGTAGTCCCACGGTATCTGAGGCCATGTGCTGCAAGACCCCAGTGGATGCCTAAAATCAGTTAGTACTGAACCCCAAAATACTGGGGGGTTTCTATGCAGGCATACATATGATAACACTTATAAGTTAAGCACACCAAAGAGTAGTAATAAATAATAAAATAGAACAATTATAACAATACTAAGAGTTTTACAATATGTTCTCTCTCTTTTTGTCTCTATCAACATCTCTCTTTGTCTCAAAATATAGGGCTATACTTTCACCTTTCTACTTAAAGGAAGCATTTAACAGCTTTGCCCTGTCATATCCAAATTGCCAGCATCACTCATCACAGGACTGGATCTCCAGTCTCACATTCTTTCAACTGATTCCCCTCAGAAGATGAAGTGTGTTTCATTTCCCTGTTTATGTGAGCTGCTCTTGTGAATCACTTTGACCAACAGGAATCAACAGAACTGAGCTGTGTCAAGTTCATCCACAGAAGGCTTTTGACTCTTGATTTCAGCTAGTGGTTTGGAGATAGAGATAGTGAGATACAGATGGCATATATACATATATATGGCAAACTGATAGCACCTATTCCTTGCACACAAGCTGATAAACTGGTTTTTATGCATTATGTAAAGGTACAATTCCCAGTGAGAAATGTAATTGTGTTGTGTACCTAAAATGTACCAATAAAAGAATTTAATTTTTTTAAAAAACTGGTTTTTTATGACTTATCAGGGAGTTTCCAGCCTGGGCTGATTCTTGGTAGAACTGAAGAATTCTGTCCATGGTTATAGATGGGCTGACCCTCTCTCTGTGACATGGGAGGACCTAGGAGTTCACAGGGGCTGAGGCCCAAGCCACAGAGGCTGCAGGCCTGCCCCAGTAATTATATTTCTAACAAAAAAGGGAGAGAAAGAAATCTCAGATCTGAACTGACTGAGAAATCCAATCTGGCAGTCAGAATTGCATCCTATGAGCTGGGCTGATAGGAGACAGCCCAGAATAGAGATCTAAACTCTACTTCCCTTCCATTATTATTTAATGTTTAGATAAGGCCTCATGATTTACAAATGCTTTATAATAATTTATTAATCTGGTATGCTTTATGACTAAAGATTTTAGAGCACTTAAAAGGAAAGATTAATTACATGAAGGCATAGAAAAAGGTGGAGGCACGATAAATGATTCATTAAACCCTCCGCCGTGAAAGGCTTTACCCGTCTCCTGGATGGACAGTTGGGGGTACTGCAGGGCCCAGGAAAGACCAGTAACAGAGTTCAACAGCAGGACTGAAATCATGACCCATGGATTTTTTTTCCTTTACAAAAATATCATAGCTGTGAAAAGTTCTTTTCTATTTTATAGCTGTTACAACTCTTATTTTCTAATTTTCACCTTGAACTCCATTCCTCTTTATTTTTTAGCCTCAGAAACCCTTCTCCTCCTTTTTGGAGTATGAACTGAGACTGCCCTTTTTAACTTCAAATAGGAACAATTCTATCTATTTGAAATATGTCCCTACTTTATTTTTAAGTTAAGTTTCTTACTGTATAGCCAACATTAGGACTTGTGTCTAGATGCTCCCCCTAAAGCCTCATGTGGCCATAGGTGGAGCTTTTCAGAGGTGGCTGGATCTAGGGTGTGTGATGTTGGGATCAAGGGTGTGTGATTACTAAATCAATCCACTAATCGGTTTGGCATACTTCTGGGTAGGATTAAGGGTGCCCCACCCTTGGATAAAATATAAGTCACAGAAAGAGGGCTAGTGTCATCGCTTGTTGCTTGCTTTCTGCTGCCTTCTGCCTGCCCTGCTTTGCCATGAACTATTTATCCTTTGCGGTGCCCCTCAGCCATGGCACCCTACCTTGGATGCCACATTGGAGCCAGCCAACTGTGGATTGAAACTTGTATGAACTGTAAGCCAAATAAACCTTTCATCCTTTAATTCTGAGTGTTGGGAGCTTTGTCTCAGCAACGAGAAATGTAACCAAGACAGCTGATGTGTTCAAAGATGATACATAAAGGTAGATTAAGAATCTAGTCTTAGAAAAGAAGGCAAAAATTTTTTCAGACGACAAGAAGAAAAGCAAGTGTAACTTCATATGCTATAACTTTCGTACATTAGGGTGACAAATCAGTAAATTAGAAAAAAGAAATTGGCAATGAATTACAACATCTGTTAGAATCTGACGAGGTGTCATAAAGTCCCCCTGAACATAGGAGCTAAAGTCATGAGGAAAGTGGTATTGAAATAAACACAAAGAAATCTTGGTAGACCAATTCAAACTGGTCAGTATGTTTTTACAGCATTATGAAATCGAGCAGCATTCAGTTATATTTCACTTTTATTCATCTTTAGGAAAACCAAGGCATTCATTCTCAGCAAAAGAAGGATGGAAATACTACAAACTAGTGATGTTTAAAACAAGTGAGGAATAAGAAATTTTAAAAAATCCATTCAGGGGGATTGAAAGAATAAAATAAAAAAATTCTAACTTTATATAATTAATCCTGTAAGAAGAGGAATGGATTGCTATTGTCAAATGACACTGTATATAGAAAAACTACACTAGAGATCATCTTCACCATGCCATTGTGAAATTAATAATCACAACTGCCAACCCTCAGTGTACCTGTAAATTGACCATTTTGTAGATTATTTATTGCAACACTGTAATCCCAGGCCCATTTTTTCTCTGCTACTCTACACATTATGAACCATCTTCCCTATCATCCACTGATACACCAAGAGGATAAATTTATTTAGCCAGTAATCTGTGTGTCTCAGATTTCACTCCAAGAAATAACTTGTCCTGTAAAAAAAAAAAGGTTCATCATCAAATAAATTTGAGTGTTACTGCTCATGATTCCTGTCATGGTGATTCAAAAATGCATGTTGTGTTTTAAATTTTCTGAGAAGTCTGGCAGTAGAGAAACTCATGTACGCATTAGGTATGTATGATTAACTATGGATAGCTTGGGTGGGTTTTTTTATATAATACTTTTTAGCATCCCATAGAAATAGGGCTCCCAGAGACCATCACTAGATAAACCAAGAAGGAGAAAAGCTATCCATACCAACTTTCAAAGACTTGATATGAAGAAAAGAATGAAAAATATCTCAGTAATAGTTTTATATTGATTGCATATTAAAATGATCATATTTTGAATATATAAAATTAAATAAGATATGTAAGTATTTTTAAATCCATAGCTACATTTCAAAGCTAAACTTTAGAAAACAAGAACCCCCTTCAGAGTGCCAGATCCCAGGGTTGGCAGCAACTCATCCTCTTCTTCATATGCTTCCTGCCAGCATCATCATGCCTCTCTCTTTCTGCACCAGAAGCCTGGCTGATTACCCACTAAGATCAGTAGTATCCTTTACAACAATACTCTTTGAAGCTCAGGTGAAAAATCAGCCCTCTGTCTTTAGGAAGTTAGAAAAATACATACGCCTATACAAGACAGTAGTAGGAATATATCTAAGCAAGACAGAATAAAAGCATTAAAAGCGACTTTTCCAGTATCAGCTTTGGGGATGTATAATGGTTTGGGGATTAAATAAAAGCATTAGATCTATAACTATTCCCCCATAAAATTGTATTAGCTCAAAACACAGACAGCCAATTGTTGAGTTGGCTGGAGTGGGGAGGAGAATAGAAAACTAAGAGATGGTCTTTTGGACTCCCTGGACTCCATGGATTTTCTTTTTTTTTTTTTCCTTTTTGGTACCAGGGATTGAACTCAGGACCTTGCGCTTTTGAGGCAGGCGGCGGCACCACTGAGCTACATCCCCAGCCCTTCCATGGATTTTCTTTCTGGCAGCAAAAATAACAATGAAAATAATCTCATTTAAGAAAATGCTAGTTACAAATTGTTCCTCTTCATTTCCCTTCCTTTGTTCTCCCAACACCCCAGAGTCCTCAGAGGTGGAACTCACCATATTATAATACCAAGGTTCTTGGTGAAAATACTTTCATTTGTGTCGCCTACTGAAATGTCATCCTTATAAGATAAAGTGCGATGTCTGCTTGTTTACTTTGATATTCTCAAGATTAGCACAGTAGGGCTGGGGATTTGGCTCAGTGGTTTCGCCACCTGCTGCACAAGTGCAAGGACCCGAGTTCCATCCCCAGTACCAAAAAAAGAAAAAAAAAAAGATTAGCACAGTGCCAGCACTTAACAGGTGTCAATAAAATATTTAAGGAAGAAAGGACAGACCTGATTTTTTGGTGGGTCGTTTTCCCAGAGTAATAGTGGGTTTACACTGTCATGCTGGGGCTCATCCTTAAGAATGTAATCTGTGACCATGAAATAGGAGATAATCAACACAGCATTAAATCATAGCATTACTTTCACTTGCAGTTATATTCTACTCAGTCATTACAATAAACACTTACATAGTAAGATAATTTTAAAATGTAGTTCTATTGCTAAGTGGGTTCCATCTAGATTTCATACTTGGTTAGAGTCATATGGCTAGCCATATGAGGTCATTTGAGAAATGAAATAGGGTGAGAGTTTAGATTTGGTATTTTCATATTTGTTTACATGAAACTAAGAAATGTATATTTGATTATTGGGGAGGAGGAAAATAAAGGGCATCTAGTTATTCCAGCCTCACATTTTCCCTTTCTTCTTCTATAAAACCGTGACTGGGTGACTGAATAGAGCTGCTATATTTTTTTTTCCTGTGATTTTGCTAAATCTGCAAACTGAAATTAAGGCAGAGAGCATGTAAGTATCATTAACTAACTAGCATGCTGCATAAGATCACTGATGTATGCTCACAGAACAATAAAACAGGAAAACAAAGATATCTGCTTAAATATTTTTTCTACTCTAATCAAGTTGAAGCAAGAAGAGTCACAAAACAACACACTTTTCATTGTTATGCTAAGCAGGGTATTTAAAAATAGTGCTGCTTCAACAAAACAGAAAAGGACTCAGGTATTATTCTCATATATCTTTCTTGATCCTAGATTTGAGCAGGGCCATTCCATCTGATTGTAATTCCTGTAGGTAAGCAGATGGTCAGGCGGCACACCAAGAATTATAATAATCTATGTGAGATGTTCCTAAGACATGAGTTAATGCTTTCAGACCCATAAAGCTTAGGATTTTATGGAGATGAACCACATTATAAACCCACGTACAAGCGTGTGCTCATCAAAATTACTTCAGCTGAATCAACAGCCCAGCTCATTTGCACCCCCTGACCTTCTGGAATTGACCTGTGAGAAGCATCTCAAACCCATTTTTCCTTTCTGAGGATTCAATTTAGATATAGAAAAATACACGTGACAAAAAGTGTTAGTGTGCATTTTAGGGTTCAGATTCCTTGATCTAAAACAAGCATGGGAAACAAGGTGAGTCACACTGCTATAAAACAGGGATTTTAAATTGTAATCCTTGTCTCCCTAAGGTTTCGGGAGATACTGCCAGGGATGATTTTGAAGGGAATGAGAAGAAATGTAAAGGGAAAGATTGACCATGGAAAACTGATCTCCACCACTTCTCCAGGATGTATTGAGAGTCAGCTGTGGGGCAGTGGAAAGAAGCCAGGGCTTACAATACAAAGAGCTAGGTGTAGGTGTGAATTGTGACTCTGACACTTACTAGTTGTATTAATCAGCTTCTCATCACTAGAAAGAAATATTGACCTAGGCTGCCCATGGTAAAGAGAGGTTTATTTTGGTTCTTGGCCCTGAAAGTTTCAAATCCAAGATCAGGGAGCCCCCTTGCTTTGGGCCTCTGGTGAGGGCCACATATCATGGCCAGAGTACAAGTCAGAGCGAGTTCTCACATGTGGAAGCAGGAAGCAGAGAGAGACTGAGAAGCCAGGCTTCCAGGATCCCCTTCAAGGGCACCCCTGAATGACCCGAGGCGCTCCCACTAGACCCCCCTTTTAAAGGTCCATAGCATCTCCCAAGGCTGCCATTTTATATGGACCTTTGGGGGACACTCGTTCCAACCTCAGTGCTAGTCAATGACATCAGAACCTTTCAGTCTGAATCCTCTTCCTCAAAATGAGGACACCAAAGAATAGTATGTCAATCTAGGTGACATTTTTATATCATGTACTACATAGTTGGGGCCACAGGAAACTAAAAATAAATATCTCGTGAAAAACTATTCAGTACATTATGTGGGGTTAGTAGGCTTGTAGAGAGCTCTGAAATGATTCATTTTAAAATTCTTGTTAGCAATTATCATTTGAAGTTATCTACTACAAAGTGCACATTAATAAATACAGAAGAAATTTATTAACACTTCTTGCCATTGCAGAGTTACTGTTGAATAGGAAGTGTGTAACAATTTTAGCAATTTGAAAAATAAAGCAATTCACTTTATGTCTTACTGCTAGGGAAATGTTTTGTTTTTAATCTATTTTTCAATTTCATTTCTACAATATGCATTCACACTATAACTAGAAGTCTCCATTCAAAATGAAGTTTTATAACAATTTTATGAAAATCTTAAAAAGTTAAGGATTGTAACAAATTTAGACCCAAACAGGAAGAAAGGTTGGTATCTGGGGAGAGAATGCACATAAAGTGCCCAGCACCTGTCTGCTAGAGAGCAGGCTTTCTAGTGGAGTTTTCCTTTCCTGCCAGGTAAAGATGTACAGAAGAATAAGAGGCAGAGATAATGAGCCAATGATGAGTAAATCTGAGAGCAGAGAGAAAAGCAAAATAGGGCCAGGGTAACAGGTTCATGGGGTCCCTCTTCAAAGTGAAAGTGCTCACTTCCCAGCTGCCACAGGCATTGCTACTCATGGCTATGTGTCTCTCAGGCCAGTGCCTTTGGCTGAAGGGAGCTGCCTCACCCAAAAGCTGTCCCCCTTTTCCAGGGTCACTGAGCAGTTACTGATGAATGTCGGGTCACCAGGCCCAGTAGGTCTTGCTTCAACTGGAACAACTCTGAAAGGCCCGATCCAACTCCAGCCCTTTGAAGGACTGGCCAAAGCTTCTGTTACAACTGCATCATACTTCAACCTCTTTCCCAAAACTCTTCCCTCACTCCCTTACCTGTGTTAATCCTCGGAGCACTTAACTAGTAAATTACTAGCTTTAAATCTCCTTGTCAAAGCTGTTTTCAAGGGACTCAACTGTTATGGGTTAGAGATAAAATGTCACTCAAAAGTCTCAAGTACTCCGAGGTGGGGCGTTTGAAAGATGATTGGATCACGAGGGTGCTATGCTCAGCAGTGGATTAATCCACGGATGAGTTCATAGTTCAATGCTGTTGGGAGGTGGGGACCAGGTAGGAATAGGAAGGTGACTGGAGCTGTGACTTGGAAGGATGTTTTCTTGTCTCCAGCTCCTCCCCGCTCTCTCTGCTTCCCAGCCACCATGGCATGAACAACTTTCCTCCACCGTGCCCCTCTCCCACGTGATTTCTGCCTAGAGCCAGCCAACCATGGACGGAATCCTGTGAAACATGAGCCAAAATAAACCTCTCTTTCTCTAATTTTCAGGTGTTAGGTATTTTGGCCCAATGATGGGAAATCTGACTAAAGTCACTTGGTTTCAGAAATGGTCCTGGGAACCAATTCTGTTACAGGATTTTGGAGATAGATTGCTTACCGGTGATGCAGAGAACTGAGTAGGTCATTGGGATCAAGTGTCACTTGTTCAGCCTCAGTGAGCTGGGGTGGGACAGCGATAAAAGGTAACTCACTGGGCCCAGCATTTGAGAGGGACAGCGGATATCAGCGTTGTAAGGGCCATGGAATAAGGAAAACCTGATTGATCCAGAACGATCGGCCCCACTGCAGAAGTGACTAGAATTCAAGCTGATGCTAAGGGTGAGTGTGCATGTGAGGGGAGTAAAGGATGCTTACAAAAGAGCCTTTGAGTGAAGAGAACAGTGCATAGGAAGCTCCGATGCAGAAAAGTGCCTGGCAATTACAGGAAATCCAAAATGGCCAGTTCATCTCTACAGAGGAGAAATTAAGATAAAGAATGGTGCTTGAGGGGACTGGAGAAGCAGCCAGGAACCTATTTACAATCATGACAGGATTTTTCTGGTCATCTAAAGAGCACCAACAAACTACTGAAGGATTTGAAGCAAAAAAACTACAAAGTGAGATTTGCCTTAAAAAAATTCTTGCTATTTGTGAACTGATTGAAGGAGCAAGATGGAAGTGAGGGAAGCAGCCTCAAGGCTGCTTCAGGGCCCCCCGCTGGGATGTGACACCCTCATAGAGCCTCATCTGATGCTCGAGTTACTAAGCCACTTTCTTGGTGATGGCTGGGCCAAATCCACCTTGGTGTGCAGAACAATCCGGATATCTGCAGAAACAATCGTCAGATTTCCCTTGAGTTTAAGATTTAAACACCAGAAGGTGCAGGCTCCACAGTAAGAGGGACTCTATCTTTTGGGTCCCTACTGTACTCCAGCTCCTAAAACACAGCTTGAGACTTGGAAAATGGTACTTGAGAAATGCTTGTTGAATGATTGAGTCCATGAGTTTTAATGGTTATGCTGCTAAGGTGAATGCAGCAAGTTCCCATGGGCCATTCGCACTTTGATGCAAAAGGTAAATATGAGCATAGGTACCAAGAAGGTGAGGTGAGTGATGCAGGAGGAGGGTGAAGCAACCTGTTCACTTTCCTGTGTGGTTATGAGTGGGTAAGAATGAGAGACTCCCAGGGAAATGCCTAGAGGCCGGAAATCTTCATGGGATGGGCTGAAGTAAACTTCCAGGTCAAGCGATAACCTCATGCTGTTCAGAAGTTCTTTCAAAGTAAAAGCACCTGCCATATTTCCATATAAAGTGGTCAGTGAATCTTTGTTTTTCATTTCTTGTGTATTTGTGTTTTGTTTACCATTGTTTTACAACACTTGAGATCAAACCCAGGGCCATTCTACCACTGAGCTACATCCCCCCCTCCTTGAGACAGAGTCTCACTTAATTATGCAGTTTGGGCTTGAACTTGCCATCCTCCTGCCTCAGCCTCCTTAGGTACTGGGATTACAGGCGTGCACCACCATGCCTGGCTTGTTTCCTTTTGTTTTTCATAGGAGGACTTGAGTGTCTGAATGTACTCTAAGCCAACTGTGAAACCCAGATGATTTCCAGTCCTTGCTTTTAGGGCTGAATCTATCAAGGAGTCTGCCACCTCTGAGTGACAGACAAATGTTCTGACAGCTGTAGTCTTTCTGAGCACCACTTTAGGGCTGAGGCTAAAGCGGAGGGTACCACTTGGGACCACTCATCTCTTCTGAACCTTTCTGTGCTGCTCAGAACCGAAAATCAAGTTTATGTAGGAACAGCAAGTAATCCATGTTGAAGGGCCCTGCACAAGTGAGTCTGTGCCCTCTGTGAGGGTTATAAACTAGGACATTGTATATTCACGCTCAGAGATCCTGCAGGACACCAGTCAGGATGCGGGGAAAGAGTGACATCTAGTGGCAGGCTGGTTGCATGTCTGCCGTGCAGATCGCTGAGGATGGAGTTCATGCGTGGCTCTGGATAGACTTTGTCCTTCCACGCCTGGGAATCCTGTCACTCCAGGAAGATTTGATCTCAGACTAACATTTATCCCTCCATATTCTCTGCAAGAGTTTGTACTTTCAGAGCAGGCACTCATCTCTAGAGTTGTCACATTTTAAATTGCACCATAAGATTTAGTAAATAATTATGTTCAGCATTTGAGAAAATGTAAAATTCCAAAAATTATTTTTTTCCTTGTTTTCAAGATAAGGTTTACCAGTCAGTCAAAAAACTGTATACAGTACTGTGTGATACAAGATACAAAGCAATAAATAAAAGGAATTCTTACCTTCTTGGAGATTACATTCTTATTGGGAAAGACAGGCAGTAATGTACACAAACAGGTATATACACACACACACATGTTTCACATTCATTACGGTGTTTATAATAGGAAAGAGAAGATATAGCGATAGTTTCTTTCCTCTTTATTGATATGTAACTTATACACAGTAATGTATACTTATCTTAAGCTTGTTTCATTTTTGTGGTAAATTTAACCATCACTCTAGATCAAGATAGCAAAAACATCCCGGTTTATCAAAAGTCTCTCTCATCTCCCTTTCCTTTTTCCCCACAAAGGCAACAGCTATTCTGACTTCTGTCACTATATATTTATTTAGCCTATACTATGGAGTTGTTTCTCTTTTGTACTTGTTTGCAGTACATAATGATTACATTAACTGTGGGAAATTAATACATGTAAATAACACATCTTAGTTCTTATTACACTCTCCTCCCTACTCCCTCCCCTCTCTTTCCTCCTTCCCTTTATCTCTTGAACTCTTTGCCATTTGCAAAAATCTATCTCTTTGTTTTCTATTATCTATCTTTTATTTTACACTTTAATTTATTTATACTTTGGGTTTCTCATGTAAAAGAAACCATGTGATAATTAACTGGTGTCTGATTTATTTCTCTTAGTGTTACAGACTTCTTATAAATTAAATCATATCATATATATTCTTTTTATGTCTCCTTTATTTGCTTAACATCTTGTCTGAAATTAATTCATGTTGCTATAGGGAGTGACAATTTACTTATTTTCATTACTGTCTAGTTTTTCATCCATGATGTCGCTATATTACAGTTTATACTGCTATATTAGTTAGGTTTCTCTACAGGAACAGATTAAATGTAAACCATGTGTAGATTACACAAAGGATTTCTGAGGTAGGCTTACAGGATCTGAATTGGAAGAGTCCCAGTGGCCATCTTTTGGATCAGGGACAGAAGAATCCAAAATGGCCATCTCTGTGCTGGAGAGCTGCAGGATCCAGTAGCAGCTGACAGCCGAAGGCATGGAAGCTCACTGCAAAGATGCCAGTGCAAGTCTGTGTCAGAAAACTCAAGTCTGCATCAGAAGGCTCAAGTCTGCACTGGAAGCCTGAGGGAACTGGAGACCCACTCAAAGGCAACAGTGAAAACCAGAGATCCTCCGAAGAAAGAAGAAACTTTCCTTCTTCCTTCCCTTTTTATTCTGTCCAAGCTACAAGCCTGTTGGCTGAAGACTCCCACATCTGAGGTGGGTCTTCCTTTCTCAGTTTGCTGGCCTTTGTGTCAGTTACCCACAGACACACCCAGAGTTTATTCACCTGCTAGGCCATTCTCACTCAAGCCAAGTTGACACATCACAATAATCACAAATGTTCACTAACTTTTGGATTATTTCCATTTGAGGTTTTATGAATAAATTTTAATTAATATTTTATATGTCTTTTGATGAAAATAAGCAGTGTTTCTAAAACATATGTCTAGGATTAGAATTATTGATTCATAGATTGGACTAGTTATATAATTTGCAGGGCTCAATGCAAAATGAAAATCCAAGGTCACTTAGTCAAAAAGTAGGGGAAAATGCCACTAGCAGTTTTTCCTTTTATTCTCTCTTTATTTCTCTCTCTCCTCTCAACTTGTCATGGTATTTATCTGTTATTTAACTTCAGTCAAAGTTTTTTAAATGTTTAAGCATTAGGTTATATTTCACCATTCATTTTTATATTGTGCAATGGCAATTTTAAATGCAGATGTAAGACTATTTAAACTGACTGCAAATCACTAAATTACATAATTCATACTCCATAGCTTGTACATGCATATCCATTTCATTCTTGGAAATGTTATAGAAAATTAAGTTAAATGTTTTTACTTCACTTCTTGCTACATGTGCTTTATGCTAACACTTCCTGCCTTCAGTTTATTAGTGATAAAAAGAGACTAAAAGGAAAACGTTTGCCTGGATGTGTGTGTGTGTGTGTGTGTGTGTGTGTGTGTGTGTTTTCCTTAAAATGGCATTATCGGGCCGGGGATTTAACTCAGTGGTTTCGCTGCCTGCTCCGCAAGCTCAAGGACCTGAGTTCGATCTCCGGTACAAAAAAAAAAAAAAAAAAAAAAATGGCGTTATGTTCTGCTTTCAAAACAAATTCTGGTTTGCATGAAAACAAGGCCTCTCTCTGGCTTTCAGAGCCACTCATTCAGAATCTCCTTGAACTTCCAGGCCCTGTGGTTCAACTGAAATTCTGTGCTCATGGGACATGGGAAAGGCCAGGCATGCCTGAGGAAGAAAGGAACAGTGGCAGATATAAAAATTTCACATCCCTCCTTTGCCCAGGTCTATGCTCCATAGCTTCTAAAGATGTCACTTTCAAAGAACAAATTTAAAGAACAAATTAAAATTATTTGAAATGGCAAGACATCGACAGCAAAACATTAAACTGTTCATGAGGCTCTTCTGAGTTTGGTGCTCTGAGCAGCAGCACAGGTCACCTGTCCATGAACCCAACTGGAAAACTCTTTCCAAAGTAGTTCCACCAGTGCAACACTTCTACCAGCAATGTATAGAGTTCCATTGCTTCAGCCTGTCACCAATGCTTCACAATGTTTAGCCATCAAAAGAGAAGTGCAGGAGCATCTCATTGTGGTTTAATTTGCATGACTCTGGTGACTAATGATGTTAAAAGGTCTGTTTTCTAATTTGATATCTGCCTTTGTTCAAACTTTAGCTCATTTTTATATTGGGTTCACCATCTTTTTCTTGATGATTGGTAGGAGGTATATTTTCTGCATTATTTTGATGTACATATTGCAAATATCTTCTCTTGGTCTGTACTTTTCCACTCCCTTATTAGTATCTCTTGATAAACAGTAGTTGTTAATTCTAATGAAATCTAATTTACTAATCTGTAACCTTATAGTAAGTCTTGATGTCTTGATGTGATCAACTTGGTTATTCTAGGTCCTTTTGAAGTAAAAAGCTCTCAAAGGGCCTATGTGCCAACCTAGCATTTTAAAAACTCTTCAGGTCATAATTCATTAAATTACTAAGATGGAAGAATTACAGGCATCTGAGATGAAGCTAGACTACTTCTGGGGTGGGACCAAACCAGATTATTAATGTTATACTTTGTTTTTCCAAACCAAATAAAGAAGGATCTTTAGTTTCTTTTCACATACTCTGCCTAATTAGTATGCCTGGCAGATATAGTCACCAACTGAATTATTATCAACAGTTGTTACATCGAGAATTTTTTTGGGTGATCATGAATGCCAAGGTCATTCAACACTTGCTAAGATTTTCATCTTCTTTATTACTACCATTCTTTATGACACTGACTAACTTCTGCGGCATTGATAAAGCTTTCCAAAAGTCATCGTTTCTGTTTTTAGGAGTACTGTTTCTACTTTCCAGAGTACTTCTCAACCTCAAAATGTAAAGAAAGGACAAAAACAGCATCACAATTCTTTGAAATTAAAGGAAAGTTGCCTAATATGCAGAACATATATGTATATGCCCAGAATATATGTATATACAACATAATATACTGCATAATATTCATTATATTATGATACACATAGTATATTATGATACAGTTTATGGGTTGTCTCTCAACTGTCTTTTAATGCCTTTTGATTACCAGACATTCTCAATTTTGGGGGGTGGGGGTACTGGGGATCAAACTCGGGACCTTGCGCTTGCGAGGCAGGCACTGGAACCACTGAGCTGAATCCCCGGCCCTCTTAATTTTAATATAGCCAAACTTATCTATCTTCTTCTTTCTGGCTAGTCTTTATGTTTAAGACATGCCTTTCCCAAGAGTCAGGCATTCCCCTATATGGTCTTCTAAAATCTTCCTAGTTTTGCTTTCACGTTTAGTTCTTGTATTGGTAAACTAGGTCTACTGTAAAACAAAGTACCACATGTTGAGTGGCTCAAATAACTGAAGTTGACTCCCACAGTACTTTAGGCTAGAAGTGTAAAATCAAAGTGTCACCAATAAAGAAGAATCTGCTCCATGTCTCCTCCCTAGTTTCTGGGTTTCACCAGCAATCCCTGGCAATCCTTTGCTTAATGGTACTTCACCCCAGTCTCTCCCTTTATGTCACAAGACATCCTCCCTGTGCACACACCTCTCTCCAAATATGCTGGATTTGTGGCTCACCCTATGCCAGTATCATTTTACCCTAAATTAATTGTATCTGCAATGACCTTATTTCTAAATAAGGTCACATTCTGAGGTACCAGAGATTAGAATGTCACCCGAAGAATGGGGAGCATAATTCAACTTGTAATGACTCTTTAATACATATTAAAGTGTTCTTCTGTGTCGTGTGGCATAAGGTAATTACCTAGACCATTCCCTGCAAGTCCCATCCTTTCCCTGCTACTCAGAAATGCCCCCTTCATCATTTGTCAAATGTCTGTAAATGTAGAATTCCACAGACTGTTGCACTGTTTTTATTTACTGGTTTATTTATTTTAATTAGCATATGTCTGCAGTACATAATGATTACATTCATCACAAAGAATCGGTACATGGACGTAACACATCTTAATTCTTTTCACATTTCCTCCCTTGTTTCACTGGGGTTTTTTTCCATCTGTCACATTGTCTTACTGTCATTGTATAGGTCTTGATATGTGTAAGGAAAAAAACTCTATAACTTTTTCCACAAATTTCTTGATTCTTTTTTTTTTTTTGAGTACCAAGGATCAAACTCCGGACCTTGCACTTTCGAGGCAGGCGCTGGAACCAATGAGCTAAATCCCCAGCCCAAATTTCTTAATTCTTTTTGGCTGTTTCCAATCCCATTCAAATTTTGTAATTGCTTTGTCAAGTTTCACAAGTTGTTATAAATTTTATTGGAATTGTATTGAATTTATGACCTAATTTTAAGAGATATTAAATCCTCAATCCATAAGCACAATCCTTGTCTCTCCCTTTAAAAAGATCTTCTCAGGGTCATTCAATGAATGGATTTTCACATATTTTCCCATAAAGGTCTTGCATGCTCTATGTGTCTTTCACGCTCTTATAAATGGCACTTTTATTTCATTGTCTAAGTATTTATTGTTGGCATATAAATGTGAAATTACTTTTTCAATATTAAATTTAGGTGTAGAAACCTTGTAAATGCTCATATTAATAACTATCCATAAAATCACTGTGTATATGAATAACAATGCTATCATTTCTCATTCTTATAACCTTATTTGCTTATTTAGCTTTATCATAATTGCCAGGATATAGAGCATTATATTGAATTCATAAAGAATGACAGGAGACATACTTGTTTTGCTCTTGACCTGAAAGAGACACTTTCAGTAGTATTTCACCATTAATTATACACCCATGACAGCCTTTAAATGTCTTCATTACTGGGAAACTAGAAAGTTTTCTTCTATTCCAAAGTTGCTAGATTTTTGCGGTTAACAAAAAGAGCATCCAATGACAAAAGCAGGACAAAATTAATCAATCAATAATGCAGCACTGGGTGATAACCTAAAATATACAATAAATATATTTGAGCCCTTATTAGTATAAGTAACTGAATAAGTCAATAAATAAGTGGGGAGATAGGACAAATCTTCCTTCCAGAAGATTTCTAAATACTATACGAAAATAGTTCCCCAAAGATGGAGCTTCATTTCTGCCACCACTACTATCCCTCCCCAAAGGTGGGTTATTCTTAGTGATCAGCTTCCAAAATAGACAATGGAAAAAGGTAGTATAGCACATTAAGGTTACAGAAACCTGACACACGCCTCCTTATCAGACATCAAGTGGTGAAGCTTACCTTACCATTGTTAATGGTATCATGTGGGCATTATGTATCCTTGACATGATATGATAAAAACAGTACTTCACCTCTGTGACATTTTTCAAAAGAAAAAAAAGCCCTATAACCCCAATCTAAAAATGAGAAAAGTATCAAAAAAATCAGTACTGGTGGAATCTTCTACAGAATACCTGGCCAATACTCCTTAAAACTGTCAAGGTCATTTAAAAAAAAAAAAAAAGGAAAGAAAAAGACTAAGAAACTATCACTGACCAGAGGAGGCTGAGAAGGCATGATGACCAAATGCAATGTGCTATTCTGAATTGGATCCTGGAACAGAAATGTAAAAACTAGAGAAATCTAAATAAAATCTACTTATCATTAATGTGCCAATAAAAATTCTTAATTTAAAAAATGTACCATGGTATTGCACTGGTGTTCTGCGGAATATATAGAAACTCAGCAAAGTCTTTGAAGTCTTCTGTATACAAAGCACAGAAGTAAAAACTGAAAATTCCCTTTTAAAAAACAGATGTGATATTGGTACAAAAACAGACCAATGAGAAGAATAAAAATGCAGAAATTACCCCCTATCTATATCATCAATAGATTTGCCAAGAAAATGGCTAATGCAAATGAACATAGGATGAAAGTCTTCTAACAATGGTACAGAAACAAGTAGACAAATGTATGAAAAAAAATAATCTCTGCTTCTTTCCTACATTTGCATAATTTAGTTCACCATGTTTTATAGATGTAATTATAAAACTTATATTGTGTTCAAGAAAAAAACCATTTTTCAGCTGTGAGCTACACAAAGATTTCTTAGATGTGTAACCAAGAGATCAAAATGGATCTTTTAAATCTTGGACTTTTTATTTTTTAAGATAAACTATTTTTCCAGCTTCCTCATGCCAAGGGAGGAAACTGTAAATCCCGGGCCTGATACTAATGGAAATTTAACTATTCCTGGGTCATCTGGTGGGCCAAAGCCTGGTCAAACCCACATACATGTATTCCCGGGTTTTGTTCTACCCCTTCTATAACTGGAGTGCAGGTGGAGTAGCTACCCTCTCAGTTTGGTCAAATTGTGAATAAACTCATTTTTCCATTTTTATGGGCTTTTCTCCTATCTAATGTCAGGCCGGCAGATGAATCCACATGGTGAATCCAGACAGTCCAGATTCAAGTCTTTGAGGGTCCCTCTGCAAAAGGTGGGACAATAAAATATTATTGTTAAGTAACAAAAATTGGACCTTATCAAAATGTAAAACTTTTGCTCTTGTAGACATTGCAAAATTGAAGTGACAAGTTATGAACTAGGAAAAATATTTGCAACTCACTTATATGATAAAGGATTTGTATGGAGAATATGGAGAATACATAAAGGACTCTTACAACTCAGTGGTAAGAAATCCAAATGCCTACTGAACAAAATGGACCAGTAGCATGTATGTATAATGGGAGTTCCAGGAAATAGTCCTTCATATTTTCATGTTCTGGGATGTTTGTCTTTCTGAGCAAGGAAACTGACATGCTATAGAATATCTCCTTCACCACAGACTCCTTTCCTCCTCAAATTGAAAGGGTGTTAGGCTTGCAGCCCCATTTCCATTCAAAGCATAATAAAAATTATCTCCTCCACAGCCTGATTGTTTGTATTTCACAGTAGGTACTTTCCCTTTTGCTTTCCTGAATTAATTGGCTTTAAAGAATGTGTGTACTTACATTAAAGAGCCATGATTTCTTTTCCTCTCTCAAAAGGAGAAGGTGGCAAAACTGGAACTGAAAAGCTATAGTGAATGAATACTTTTAAAATAAATAGTGTTAGGTCAACTGGACCTCACATAGAAAAATTAAACCTGAACCACACACGCTTCCTAAGCATTCTGGGGGAGACCAGGAGATGTCAGAGGAGCTGGACTTGGGGAGTCTGTTGAGGAAAGTAAACCAACGTTCCATCTGCAAGATGGAATGAAATTCAGATTCAGTTGTGATTTTATCTAGCATTGAACAGGCTGATGTGGTCCACCATCTCCCCATAGAAATAGACACGGAAAGAATGATAAATGTATCACTTAGAGAATGATTAAGGAACATAAGATCTTCATTTAATTCCTGTTGCAGTGTGGTAAAATGCCTTAAACCAGAGAATGAAAAAAATGATCAGGCCTTTTCAGAGAAACCAGCATCTTCAACAGAAGAAAACTCTTTGGTACGTCAAGAAAGTTTTAAACACATAGGTGGTGAATCTGAGGAACACCCATGCTTTAAAAATACTCTCAAGAATATCAGTGCAAGTAAATCTTGGTCACTTGATATTGGGTCATACAGTGTTCTCCAAATTGATTTCATGAATGAGAATTTTAAACAAGGATTAAAGGAAGAAAAAGCAAAATTGGTGAGGCAGGTAAAGGAGAAGGAAGACCTCTTCCGGAGGCTAAAATGAGTCAAAATGTACAGATTGAAGAATGATCTGTCTTAGTTACAGCTGTTGATAAAGAAGTGGAGAGGCTGGAGCCAGCTGTTGCTTTATGAGTTGCAGCCAGCTATATCTGAAGAGAACGGGAAACTGAGCCTTACACAGTTGATAGACCACTATGAGTTAAATGACCAACTGCTATGTTATAACAGAAGTGAGGAATTTATAGATGTTTAATTCATAACTTTGTTCTCAAAATATCTTTTTCTCCCTTTTTTTCCTCCAGTACTGGGATATTAAACCTAGGCCCTCACATGCACTCTACCACTGAGCCATACCCACAGCTCCTTTCCAGTAAATCTTGGAGAAAGACAACTTAATGAAAGAGACTTACACATTTTAAAGGGAAGATGGTAGCCATTAGAGCTTAGAATAAGGTATCTTGACCATCAATTTAACCTACCTAACATATAAATTAAGTTCTAAAATGAACTTAGTATTTCCGATAGAGTTACCAAAGAAAGCTTGACATTTAAAGAAATAGTACAATCTAGGTATGGGGACACATGCCTGTAATCCCAGCAGCCTAGGGGGCTGAGACAGGAGGGTCTCAAGTCTGAGCACAGCCTGGGAAACTTAGCAAGACCTTGCTCAAAATAAAAATTAAAAACAAAAGGGCCTGGGAAATAGCTCAGTGAAAAGGCCCGGGGTTCAAGTGAATTAATTAATTAATTAATTAATTGGCCAAGAACTTAGCTCAGTGTGATATCAGTCTCAAATACATTCACAGAAACTTAAAACATGTTTAAAAGTAATTTGAACAATTCTGGGAACCAGTTTAATGCACTGTTTTGCTTTTGTGGCAAAAAGTCTTATTTTTAGTGTTAGAAAAAAAAATAGTCCTATTTGGTTAATGTCTAAATTTAAAGTGATCTAAAAATTCCTACTTTTTGCCCAAGTTAATAAGCCTTGCTTCTGTCCATTTATCACATCTTTTCATATGCTGATAGCAGATAAAGTTATGTCCAAAACTTTTTTAAAAAGAATATATATAATAAATATATAAATTAATAGCAGATATCATAATTGGAAATATGAAAAATAAAACAATAAAATTTCCAGATCCTAACTCAGAGAAAATATGTTTATGACCTTAAAGTAAGTGTTTTTTTCCATTTGTAAACAGGACACAAAAGATAATGACTCTAAAGGAAATAACTAGATAAGTAAATGGATTGTGTTACATTTAAGAATTTATTTTATTGAAAAACACTATTTTTTCT
>NW_004624886.1:736637-761565 GCF_000247695.1 Heterocephalus glaber
AGTCTGGTTTTGAGACTTATTTACGTGTTTTCTCATTTCGACTGGGGTAGGGGGCTGTTAGTGCCTACACAGATTACCTCCTCTGAGCTGGATAAGGTGGGACAGTGGCCATGAGCAGCGGTAGGGATGGTGACCCAAAAGCCCTTTCCTGTGGGCTGGGAGCAGTAGGAGGGATGGTGGCCGGGAAGCTCCTTCCTCTGGACCAGAAGCAGTGGGATGGCGGCTCTGAAGCCCCTACCCCTGGGCCAGGAGTGGAGGGACAGAAGGTGGTCCAAAAGCCCTTTCCTCTGGGATGGGTGCAGAAGGAGGGATGGTGACTGGGAAGCCCCTTCCTCTGGACCAGGAGCAGTGGGATGGCGGCTCAGAAGCCCCTACCTCTGGGCCGGGAACAGCGGGACTCAGTACCTTGGTCTGGTGGTCTGGTGTCCTCTGCGTCTTTGTAGTGTGGAACCAGGTGGCTGCCTGTCTGCAGCGGGGTCACTCAGTGTCTTCCTGAAAAATGCTATTATAAGTGTACAAAGACAAGGCACAGGGAAAGGTATGTGCAACATAGGTAATTGCTAAAGGCCTAATATTCAGCCTTCTTTCAAATAAATTAAAAATAAATTAAAAGGGAACCTAATTGGAAAAAGTCAAGAAATTTGAGCAGATCCATCACAAAAGAGTATATTCAAATGGCTATTGTTTGTTAAAAAGTCTCAGTGTCATTAATCATCAGAAAAATGCCAATGAAAACCACAATGGAATCATTCTAGGCCATCTAAACCAGCTAAAATGATGAAGCCTGAAAATACCAAGAATACGGTTGATAAGAATGTGGAAGAAGAAATGTCATTCATAGTGGATGGGAGTGTAGAACCAGTACAACTTCTTGGGAAAACCGTTTTGGCATTAATTACTTGAGTTGAATTTGTGTCTAGCCTATAACCCCACAGTTACATTCCTAGGTGTATATCTAGCAGAAATTTATGTACCTATGCAAGCGTATAAGAATGTCCAAAGCAGCACAATTAGTAATAGTCCCAAACTGGAAACAATCTTAACATCACCAAAAATAGAATGAACAAACTGAACAATGGAGAACTTTATAGCAATGTACCACAACTGAAAACAACAACACAGATAACTTTTTTTTTTTTTTACCAAGGATGAAACTCAGGACCTTGGGCTTGCGAGGCAGGCAGTGGCACCACTGAGCTAAATCCCCAGCCCCAGATAACTTTTATAAGCATAATGTTGCGTGAAACAAGCCAGACATGATGGATACACAGTGAATTATTTGGGGAAGAAAAGCTAATTGGTAATCAGGTGACTTCTGCAGGTCTAGCATTGCTGTACTTCTTGGACTTGGTTATTGCTTATCAATGCATATACTTTGTCATAACTCACTGGGCTATAATGTCTATTTTGTGTATTTTTCTGTATGTGTATCATGGTTTACATTCTTTGTAAAAAATATAGACTATTCCTCCAAAAAGTTTAAAAGATTTGATGAGAAAATATTCTGTAGGATTTTAAAATTAGAAAACTTGGAATTTGAAAGATGGCATAATGTGAAGATTGCTAGTACTTACCCCCAAATATCTGGCACACAGAATGGCAAAGTAAACTAAAAGGATTTTAGAAACCACCCAAGACTCTCCTTCCCTGCATCTGCAACCTCCCAACCCTTTTCGGAAAACTTTATCTGACCAATTCTCTCCCTGGAACTGCCACCAACTCTTCAAGGTTACTTTAGAAATAGTCATATTAATACAACCTAATCCAACTGGTACAATTTCAACCCACCCCTGACTATAGTTGAGTGTTCAGAACGAGCATACTCTTTGCAATGTAGTTTACAACTTAGAAATCGCAACACTGCACTTTCATAAATTAGTAAGTATACATTTTAATAGCTATGTATTTACAGCCCCCCCTCAGATGCATTTCCTTTATCTTCTTAAGTGTAAGAGGCATACAAGGAAATCATTAAAAGCACAGGCTTTGGAATTAGATTCACCAGGGCTCAGGTTCCAGTTCTGTTGCTCAGTAAGCCAGGCCCATGTCCAAGCCTACCTCCTCAGCTTGAAACTCAAGATGTGTGACTAATCCACAGAGCTGTTGTAAGGATTGATTGAGGTAGGAATTGTAAAATGCTTAGCATGTGTCTACCTCCAAGTAAGAATTCAGTAACTTTGTACTATTGCTATATCCCATTCCCAGAAACCATTCAGAAATTAAACTAGAGTAGGAAGAACGTGTATTTTTTGTTTGTGGTATTGGTACTTGGAGGTGGGAGGTGTGGGGTACTAATTTCATGTCCTTTTGATCAGAAAGCCCAGAAACCCATAGTACATCACGTACCACAAAATTCAGATCACAATGAGCTAAATCGTGGTTAAGGGGGGGGGGGGGGGTAGTAGTGCTAAGTAGAAGGAAACATTTGAATGTGTTGAGTCATTTTAAAAATCTTTCAAGGACATGGTGTTTATTTTGCCATGAAAGAGTAAAGTTAACAGAGATGAACAGAAGGATAGTATTTAAAGTTACTAAGGAGCCTCCCTAAGGTGAGACTGTGTCACAGGCAACAAGAGAAATTTTGATGAAAACTTCACACCAATGCATGAGAAATATCATCCGAATAACTAGTAGATTCTCAGGTCACTTGTGTCTTTCCTACGGACAGAGTGAGGAGTTAACAGCAAAGGGAAATTTGGATCGTCCTCTGGCAAGGAGCAAAGGGGGAACTTAAAGAAGAGAGAAGACAGGGAAGGAGAGGCATGCAGAAAACTACTGACCCCAAGTAAGCGCCAGCCCACTCATGGGGGGGAGGGTCCTCCATCTCCCGCTGCTGCTACACTCATTCCCACTTGCTGGTTGGAGGAAGAACTTTATGAAATGACATGTCACTGTTCAAGTGAAGAAAGATTAGGAGGTAAGGGAGGAATATGCCTATGTCTGTTTCAGTCCCTTTCAGGCCACGAATGAATCACATCTGAACAGAAATGCATATGCAAGTCCTAAAGTTTAGGTATCAAAAAAAAAAAAAAGGTTGATGGAGCTAAACTAATACAATGTGTAATTAAACAGAAAAGGGCAACTCAAGATAACACTGATGACATGCTAATAACATAGAGCCCTTTCTCAAATGTTCAGAAATCACAACTGAATCAGTAATGTGGAAAAACAGAAACCACACCAGTTATTTTCACAGGGAGAATTTACTATAAGGAACCGGTTAATCAGATGTTAGAGAACTAAGAAAGAAAAAAGATAGATCAATGGCAAATGGGTAAGGAATCAATAGATGAAGGGAGGGGCAAGGAGAGGAGGGGAAGGGGACGTACAAAGAATTAAGTTGCGTAATGTACATGAGCCAACTCCCCACAATGAATGTAATCATTATGTACTGCAAGCATGCAGTGATAAAAAGTATAAAGAACACTGGGATTGAAACAGAAGGTAACTACTGGGAGCAACTGGCACCCTCAAAGCGGAGGAAACAAAGAGGACTGGGATTATATACAGAAAGAGGAGCCTCAAGAAACTCCAACTCCGGGCCCTGAGATCTGCGATTTTTCCCAGGAGATGGAGGGAGGCAGATTCCGGGAGCACAGGAAGAAGCTAGAAACAAGAGCCAAAGGCGCCTGGAGCTGCTCGTGCCCGGGTAGATGCAGCACTGCAGGAACACTAAGAGCATGGAGCCGGGCCGGCCTCTTCCAGCTGTCAGTGCCTCCGGGGGCCTCCACCTGTGTGTGCGAGCTGCAGGCGCCTCGACCGACCGACCGACCGACCGACGGACGGGACAGGTGGTTTGTGGAGTCCCACCCTAAGGGACAACCTGGTCTGGACTCCTTCCTCTTCCTAAGTCTTCCTGGCAAGGGGAGAAATAGCCAATTAAAGGAAGAAAATATTGTTCTTCCTGTTACTTCTTCCCCACCAAAATAAAATAAAATAAAATGTTTCAATTACCAAATACTTTTTACTTTATTTTTGGTAAGGTAAATCAAGGGTAGTTGATCCAACTTTAGGGTCTTTCTTTTTATCTGTGCTTTTGAAAACAGGCATTATGGAGGACCGAGACAACATATCCGAGGTAAATCATTCACCTGTTTTCAGGCTTTCCACCTCTCTAGACCAGACCGCCGGCCAGGCCAGCTCTGACTGTCTGGTGCTGCATCAGCACTCTGCCCTTCCTTCGCTCTTCCTCTCTCCCGTGTGCACAGCTTGGCATCTGGAGCCAGGCCGCCGCCCCCAGGCCTCGGGACTTCAGAAGCATTGCTGGACTTTGGGTTTCCCAGTCCTTTTGGTGAAATGGGCTGCTCCCTAACCGCAGGTGGTGCGGGCTGATCCCCTCGAGCACCCGGTGCTTAGAGCACTTGGAAATGCCTGTCCCCTTCATTGTCCTTCTTCCGGTATTAAACCTGGGGTTTTAAGCGACGGCCAGACAAGCCCTAAGGCCGGAGTCCTTCTGCAAGGTGTTTGCTGCTCGCTCGCCTCCCTGGAGCGCACGCTTCCCTGCGGGGTGACCCGGTTGGCTGATCGAACCCCGGCGCTGGGACTAGAAACGGGCGGGGCGCTGACGGGTGTTTGCACCCCTCTGGGGAAGGCGTGGTGCGCGCCAGGGTCTGGTTCACCGCCCTGGGTCTCGGGGAGCCTGGCCGCGCGGCCGCCGCGAGGACCCACGAGCGCGCGGTGCCCCAGGATGTGGCCACGCGGCGACCCCATGCGGGCCCCGGGGACCCCCGCGCCAGGCCGCCCGGCCCTGCCTCTGCTGCTGTGGCCTCTGCTGCTGCTGGCGGCGGCGCCGTCTGGCCGCGCAGGTACGTGGGTGACGCAGGGTGTTGATCCCGTGGGTTTTGCTTTCTAATCCCGTGCGGCTCGAGTTTCGCACTTTTCCGGGCGAGGACTCAGCTGGGCTGGAGGAATTTGGTGGCGATCGCTCTGATTGGTGCCCGCGGCTCGCAACTTGAGACGAGGGGCGGTCACCGCGCGGGGCGCCCTAGCCGGCGAGTCCCAGGCTCCTGCCGCCGCCGCGGGCTCCGTGCAGTCTGACTCGGAGACCCAGGGTCCTCCCCAACCAAACCCACCTCCCAGAAAGGGTCTGCCCGGAGGGAATGGGATCTAGAGGAGCCTGCGCTTCTAAGGCGCCCCCACCTCTTCCAGCTCTTCCACTTCCAGCCCCACCTCTTCTTTCTAGCTTTGCAGTTGTGTCCACGCACAGATAGGAGCTTTTTGATTTTTTCAGAAATAACAATACCGTTAACTGATTGATGATATAAGTTAACAGAAGGATCCCCTCCCTCTTTTGTTAAAGTTTAAACTTACCAACTGGAATCAGTAAAGGAGAATGACTCAGCCATTTTTCCTGTATTTTTGGTATATTAAAAAAAAAACTTTTAAGGCAGGATATCTGGGACTTTAAAAAATATATATTAAAAGCAACTACAAAGCTTTCCACAAGCCTGACAGCAGCAGTGAGTGCAGGACGAAAGTTGCCCAGGCAATTTGGCAGAGTCCTTAGTAGTAAAGGAAAAAAGTTGTTTCCACTCAATACAGTTATAAAGGTCAGAGAAAATGTGCCCACAAGGTCTGGAAGGGAGTTTTGAATAATAGATGTTATACACAACAACAGTTTTTCTTCTCCTAAATTTTCAAAAATTTTCGTTGCCTTTTAATTCCAGGCAAGAGGAATGGAAAGAGACTACTTCTGACTTATGCAAATATTGAGCCTTCAACTAACAGGAATTCGCTTGTTTTTCATTTAGATCAAAGAGTGATATTAAACCTGGTCAGCAATTGAGTCAGAGGCTGATATTAGAAGGAGTCATATTCTTAACTTTAAAGCAAAAATTGCAACTGGGCAAGCGGCACATAGCTGTAATCCCAGCACTCTGGAGCCTGAACCAGGAGGATCAAAAGTTTGAGCCCAGCCTTGGGCAACTTGGTGACTTAGTGAGACCATGTCTCAAAATAAAAATAAAAAGGGCTAGGGATGCAGCTCTGTGTAAAGGCCCCGGGTTCATTCCTGAAAGAGCAAAATGTGCAACAAACGAACAAACCAAAGAAACTCTTTTTTGATCCCCCAGATCCAGGTGAGTTTTTAGCTCTTAGCATGTTCTAGTCCTCTCTGGGCACTGCAAGGACTGCTGAGAAAACCAGGTTAGAAACTGGATATAGCTGCCTGGACTCCAGACCTGCTTCTTATTGACAAGTTATCTCCAATGCCTGCTGAAATGTGGACTTTCTAAGAGTTGTGTGACATTGCCACTCTTAGATGGATGAATATTCTAATTGATTTTCTGAACTCTGCACAAAACTCAGAGTCACACAAGTCAGTATTGGATCAGGTTGTGTAATGCTAAAAATTTCCCCCAATGAGGGGAAGTGCTCAACATGGCATCAACTTTCTAGGAAGATTTTGGTATTACATTTCAGGTAAACTTTAAAGGGGATTCCGAATGTCTCTGCTGCTCCCTCAAGGCAGGTGGGACAAAGACTCTGTCATCCACTCTCTATGCTCTCAGGGGACAGAAGTCTCAGAAATATATTCTTTTGGCTTATCATATGTGTTCTGTGGGCCTTTCCTATATCTTATTCCTCGGGAAAAATAAAGTATAGTCAGCATTAGATAAACAGACATAATAAGAGTTGGAGACACTGATTTTTCCACTCCTGTGTCCCTGCTTAAAATTCTTTAAGGTTTTCACTGCTCTTAGAATCATTCTCAATTCTCCTGCAAGATCCAGTGTGGCCCTCTCCAGCCTTGGTTCCTTTATTCCAACTGTTCTTACTTTTTTTTTTGGTTCCTAAGCAAGCCAAACTGTTTCCTATCTCAGGGATTCCTACTTGCAGTTCCTCTGATAGACTGCTCCTTTCGCTGTCTGTCCTGTTTAACTCTGCTCAGCTTGGGGGGTCTCACCACCTAAATCCCTAGAGGGAAAAATGCAGTTCATTATGTCTGTGAACAAATGAACCTAACTTTAATTTTGAGTCTTTAGAATACAATCTGGATATTACTTTCAAAAAGCAATGCTTGTTCGAGCTGATGCACCATAATGAACAGAGTAAGAGTGTTTGTTAAAATGTCTCTTCTTTAATACAAACACAGCCACATTGGGTATTACGTTTCACGGAGAAGTTACACTAGGACATACTTCACACACACACACATGATTCTAACGAACTAATTAAACTGTCATAATTTTTAAAAACTTTTTATTTTGAGCTTATTTAAGGCTTACAGAAAAGTTTCAGATATAGCACAATATTCCCACATACCTTTCAGCCAATTTTCCCCAGTTTCAACATCTTACATAACTGTAAGAACCAAGAAACTAATATTAGTATAATCCTACTCACTAAACTAGAGATTTTGCTTGAACTCTACCATTTCCCACTTTTTCTATTCTAGAGTCCAACATCTGGCATTCTAATGAGTTGTTGTATGGCCTTCCTCTCCTCTAATTGGTGGCAGTTCTGAGCCTTTCTTTGCTTTCATACTTTTGAAAGTGCTGGTCACCTCCTCCTTAGACTATCCCTTAATTTGGCTTCATCTGATGCTTCCTCACAATTACATAAGCAATTTCGTTTTGGCAGCGATACCACAGGAATTAAGTTGTCTCTCTCCATGCATTTCAAAGGACTTAGGATATCAATAGACCTTCTTTCTGGTGATACTAGCCTTGATCACTCTGTGATGTCATCATCAAGGTTTCTAATTATGATGTCAGGGTTTTCACTTTGCAATTGACAAGTATCTTGTGGAGAGGTAATTTATGATTATGCAAGAATTCTGTTTCTACCCTACTTTTTAATGTTAGTGTCCATCAATGGATTTTGATGGCAACAACTAATATGCCAAATGATTTTTTATTTCACTCTCTCCTACATGTATTAATTGGAATTCTACTTCCAAAAAGAGCTGTCCCTTTTACTTTATATATTTATGTATATCAATATACACTCATTTATTTTTATCCCACTTATAACTGAATACTTTCATTATTAGTTTTGCTGCTCCAATCGTTACACCTCTGACCAGCTGGCTCCTTCAGTGTGGCTCCCATGTCCTTGTAAGAAGCCTCACCTTTTCTGAGCATTTCATTACGTTCTAGCACCACAAATGTTCCAAACTCGTCTTGTGTTTTCTCTGCCCCATGCCGGGAATTAATCCTTTCCCCCTCAAAGCTCTGATTCCTTCTCTTAAGAGAGTGGTGTTTAGAAATCAAGATCTGGGTGCTTGACGTGCTCATTGCTACTGGGATGTCATTTCTAGGCACTCTCTGTGGACAGAGCCAGCACTTATAAACATATATTCTAATCCAGTTATACATCACCATGTATATGCATATTAAAGACCCTAAGTATTCTTATTATAAATATTCTTATTGACCCTTCAGACTTTGATCCAACAGTTCAAGGTCCATTATTCTTTCTTTATTTGAATCTTTCTCCGACAGTGAGAAGTCCAGATATTGTTATCTACAAGAGATTTACTTATTTGTTCAATTCTAGTGCAAAGTAGTTTCAGAATTGCTAATCCATCATGCTCCTGTGAGAAAAATATTTACCAACTACATTACAGCATGTGAATACAGTTCTTTAGTCTTTCAATTTACATTATCCAATCAAAATACTGTTGACCAAAGTTACCTAAGTTTGTCCACTTTTTGTGTGTGTGTGTGTGGTACCGGGGATCAAACTCTGGACCTTGTGCTTGCGAGGCAGGCAGTGACACCACTGAGCTACATCCCCAGCCCCTGTCCACATTTTTAGTGTGGTTATAGTATCCATTTGTAATAATTAAATCCATTTCTTACTGTTTGTGTTTCATCTTGAGTCCCCCCATGCTAGTTGATTTAATTACTTGTGGAGTTTCAGGTATTTGGAGAGAACCTAAGCATGGTTCTGAGAGTCAGAGTGCATACTGTGGTATACTCAGAAAAGTTTTGCTCCCTCCTTGATCCTATTCCACACTACCTCCCAAAGGTAACCAAAAACTTTCATTTCTACCTTATCCTTCCTATGCTTCTGCACCAATAAGAAGATATGTGTATATTTTTTACATCCCCCCTCTTACATGAAACATAGCACACTCAATTTACTCTTTAGCAGTTTGCTTTTTTTCCACTTAACAGTATCTTAATTATTTTCAAAGTAATACTTTTCTGCTGCATAAATCACTATTCCTAAAAGAGAGGTCCTGACTATACCTGCTAAATTAATTTCAGAGCTAAATTATTTCCACATTTTGCTTCAATTTAGCATGAGATCACTTTGTCTTAAACATACTGAATACTAACAGTTAAGAGCCAGCTCTAACTCTGAATTCTCTACCATGGCTAATGCAGAATTTACTCACTCATATGTTCTTTTTTTTTTTTTTTTTTTGTACTGGAGATTAAACTCAGGACCTTGCTCTTGCAATCATATGTTCTTTTTAGCAAACAAAAATGTCACTTTTTCCAACTTTTCTCCAGTAACCCTTCAAGTAGACCTGGGGTGATTTCTTATATACTGGTAGGTACATTCTGATGGTCTCTTCATCAGTCAGCTTGAGACTCATCCTCAGCACATCTGGAGAGCGTCATGCATCCAAGATGCAAGCCTTGTCCTTGACAGCATGCACTCTTACTGCCTTATTTGCTCAGCTTCTTACAGTACAGACCCAAGAGAGGTGGTGTTTGCTACTTGGGGGACAACTAAGAAAATTGGTTACCTAGTGGAGTGGTGTGGAATGGAAACAGGGTAGTAGGGATGATGAGGGAGCATCCCTCCTCTGGGTACATGTTTCTGTATAGTTCTGGCTCTTAGAATTATAGAGGTTCATATATTTTCTATTTACTTCTAAACTTTGGAAAAATAAAATAGGCAAATGGAATTCTGAGTGCTATAAAATTAATGTTTTATATAAATATTTCAACAAAAAATTGCCTGTTTTTATAATATTTTAAATAAAACTGCATATGTCTGTGTTGCTTTCTTTAGACCTTAGTGTAATATTTTCCACAGAATAGGTACTCAGTAAATTAGTATGATCAAAAAGCACTTTTTATTGTGTACATGATATTTTTAAATGACTTTCTATTTGCATGATTTTCCTCAAAGTTCAAGTTTACCAACTATCACTGACATGCTTGCTCCCATGATGGTTTTTTTTAAGTTATCTGAGGTTTAAAATAGGATATATTTTATAAAGTGAAGTCATTTAGTTTATCTTAATTATAACATTATACTCCTCTTATCATTGTGATGTTCTGGCAGCATTTTTACTTCTTGGTCCACATTTAGAACCCAATCGCACAAAAGCTGATATCATAGAGATGAATTAAATCATTATAATCAGTTCCAAAATATATCAATTATATCTAAAACCAGAGAACAAGTGAACTTTAGCAAAAAAAAAAAATGCTGGTTGGACATTACAGAAACACTTCCTCTGCTTTGTCTTCCCAAATCCTCTTTAATATAGAAACCCAAGCTCATGGGACCTAGAGATCATCCCAGCCAACTGCCACTCACATTATACTTTAACATAATCTATCTCCTTCCCCCTCTCTCTTAAAAGAAGAAAGGGACCTCATTTTCCTGCTTCCTTGGAGGTGCAGAACAACTCCTAACATACAAATGAATGACGGTGTTTGAGAAGCAAACAAAGAAAATTGCCGCTAACAAGTGACTAGTTAAGGTATAAATATCAAAATTGAGGAAAATAAGTTTCTATAGAAGCACAAAACAAGACATTTGATCTAATCAGGGAGTGAGGCAGGGCTTCCTATTGGGAAGATCCTTTAAACAGAAATTTATGGAAGTTGTTGGTTAATAAATATATGCATGTATATGTACACATTACATCATGTTCTCCTTGCTTGAGGAAAAAAGATGAATCAGAAGAGAAATGTGATATGCAAATAAATGACTATGAATAAGCACTTTACTTTGAAGAAAAACCATATAAATTCAACAGTCATAGGCAGCTTGCCATCCATATCATGTGACATATTTATAATTGATATAAAGTCTGGTCTTCCTAACTTAAATATTATCAGAAAATAGTTAAATCCTGCTTTAAACAATTCTACCTATGAATTACCAGGCACTAATATTCCTTTTTACATATATTTCTTTCTTATAAAACTAATAATGAACGAACAAACAACTAGCAACAGCAAAAATCCCATGAAAAGGACAACCCTCCTGAGAGGGCTGCTTATCCAGTGAGGAGGAGTTAGGAGCTTCATGGCTACAGCTGGACTTCAAGGTCATTGGCAGCCTCAATGAGCCACTGTGGTCTGGCTCTTTGCAGTATTCAATGAAACCACAAACAATTATGAATAGGCACATGTTAACTGTGGTTTCTGATATAGACGCTATTTCCCACTTCCTGACTTCCTGGATCAACTGAGTTCTTTGAAGGCCCTGTCAACTTGAATGAACAAGAGCAAAGGGAAAGACTCAGTTATTCCAATTTCCATGTTACTTTTGGAGAAATTCCAATGTTGTCAGTGCAACAGTGGATTGAATAGTGTCTCCAAAAAGTCACGTCTACCTACAACCTCAAAATGTGCACTTACTTGGAAGTTGGGTCTTTGCAGATGTAGTTAATTAAGGATCTCTTGATGAAATCATCCTAGAATTAAGTTGGACTAGTGTGCTTATCAAAGGAGAGATCAGATAAGGGAAGAGGTAGACAGAGATTGGAGTTGTGCTGCCACAAGCAAAAGACCACTTGGGGACCCCAGAAGTTGGAAGAGGCAAGAAAGCAGTCACCCTAGAATCTTCTAAAGGAGCATAGCCTGGAAAACACCATGATTTCGGATGTCTAGCTTCCGTAACGGTGAGAGAAGACATTTCTGTTATTAGCAGCTACTCAGGTCGTGGTACATTGTTATGGCAGTCCTAGGAAACTAACCTAACTGCCTTGACCACTCTCTTCACTGTTGCTCTGCTTTTATCCTGACTATTCTCTTTGTATGTCCTGTGGAAGAATATTAAAAGTCCTTCAATGACCCTGTGTTCTATAAGACCAGTTTAGCACCTGGAACCCCTGTTCCTTGTATTACATTTATCTACATAGCTTTGTCAAGGCACAATTCAAACCTGAGGAGTCTGACCTTTGTCCTGTCACCTTCAAAAATACCAAAGTATCAACTTGTCACTGTAGAAAACAGCTGGCGAATAGAAAAGCCATTCACCTTTCTGACATTGTTTCTGTTTGCAGTGTTGGGTGCTAATACATTCTACCTTCACAGTGTTCAACAGGAAAGTCTGAGATCACACTATCAACCCAGTTTGCCTTGATATCCCAACCAACAAAGCACAAAAGTAGATTCTATTCATTATTTTCATGAGAATTTAAAGAAAATACAACACTGAACTACTATTCAAAAATGCTTCAGCTGAAATAGAGCAAAAAGCACTTGCAAACAGGTCCCCAGCCTAGAGGAATGGGGGTGGGTGGATGGGAAGGCAGAAAGTGAAATTTCTAGCTCCTCTTCTTCCACACCACCCTGTAGGCAAGATTCTTTTATCGGATGGGCTTCGATTTTCTCACCTATGTAAAGTGTCCCATGGAGTAGGGCTTATTGACCTCTGAGGTCTAGGGAGGGTCATCATCCAGTTGTGGGCATTATCTATGTCTAGACCCATGCTGTCACCACCCCCAGGCCACTCCCTGCCTAGGCAACACGAGGCCAGTACTTCACCTGATGTTGCTCCTTCCACCTGGCAGAGTCAACCTTCTCCTCTCATTCCTTGCTCTTGGGGCTGGACAGCCTCAGAAACCTTTCCCTCTGTAACCCGGATCCCCCTACACAGTTCTCTTGTTGCCAGCACTAGCTCCTGTGTAACACTCTTCACTACATCTCTCCCAGTGGGATCCCCACAGTCATACTTAAGTAGCAGCCCACAATCTTTTTTCTCTCCATAGAACTCATTCTAATTCATATCAAGTGGGTGGATTTCTAGCAATTCTTTTCCATTTCCTTAATCATAGCCTTTACAAGATGATACCAAGGACATGCTTTTCTTACACATTTCTGATATACATGCTACAGTGGTTTAAGTTGATCTTTCAGGTAGCAGTGCACTGTCACCCAATTATACCCAGTCATGGATTTTGTCATCCAGTGCCACCATGGCAATTCTGTTTATTAACTTATTACAGCTGCTATGGGCTGAAAGATATCTTATATAATAGAAAGATTATCTAGCATAGGCAAATGAACTGGATGTGAGTGGAAGGCTGTGTTTTCTGCCTTTTATGTCCACCACCATCTTCCTTCCATTTGCCTCCTTTCACAGTAAGTAATTCATGGCAGTATTTCATACTGATAGTGATGCTAGTTATTTGTGTAAAAACAGCGATTATGAATGAGAATGAATAATAAATGTTTAAAATGAATGGCTCATATTTGGACCAAAGACTGGGGGAAATAAGTCTAGGAAGTAAGAATGGTGAGTAAGAGGCCTGGTGGGGATTGATGCTGGAGACACACTCCAGAGCTAGCAAACCATCCCTGTACCCATCCATGAGCAAATGGAAAAGCTACTACTTGTGAGTAGAGGGAAATGACTGCTCCTCATTTCTCCCTTCCAAAGGCAACTATAACCATTCCTTCAGGTTAACCAATAATAATTATTTGTGCTGCCTTTCTCAAAGGATGTGTTAAGACTAAATCCTTTCCTGCTGTTTCTTTTTCTTTGTTTCTATCTTTCATAAGGAAAATAATGTCTCACGTGAAAGTATAATTGAATAGATTAATAGAAAATTAGGTAAATTTGATCTGAGGGATATGTGATGTTCGTGAATGAATGGGGCACCATGGAAGTGTCTGTCTGTGGGAAAAGAACTATCTGTTTTTTCATCTCAATTCAACTTATTCTTTGCTAGACAGCTTTGCTGTTGTTTCTAAATTTATTGAAACACTTATAGGTTGCGTATCCCTTACCTGAAATGCTCGGAACCAGAAGTGTTTCAGATTTCAGAGTTTGTTTTTTGGGATTTTGGATTTTCAGTTTAAAGATGTTCAGTCTGGGTATGCACTGAAAAGTCACAAACTGTTGACATTCTTTGCTACAATTCTTTAATTAGAATGAAAAATACATCTCCATTTCCCTCCTTCTCTCTTCCTGTAGGCTTTTTGTTCATTTATCATTTTATCATTTCTGCCTGATATTTCATTTTCTAATTTCCAATATATAATTATTAAAACTCCTTTACTTTTCTATTAATTTTTCCTCATATTTTATCTTGTCAACTTTCTGAAGTTTTGAAGCAATAGGGAATATTTATTTTAAGAATTCTATCGACTGCCTCTGGGGAGAAAAAAAGCAGCACAAATTGTGAAAATGGTTTGAAAAGTGAAGTAAAACATGTACGTTGCTATTTACAAATAGTAAGTATCTATGGACTGAACTTGGAGTTTCTGTCCCAGTTCTTCCCAATCCCTTCTTGTTCCCAAATGGTTTGTCCCTGGCTGACCCTATTCTTTCTTTTATGCTTTTCTTTCTGAAGCATATTGTCAATTAAAGACACCAACACACATTCTAATCCACTTTTCCACAAGTGCGATGATAATCATTATTGCTTGGGAGATCATAAAGTATGGAGAAAATTAGGTGCCTGCTATTAAAAAGCTTATTTTCTAAAAGGGAAGAGAATGAAAAAAATTCATGCATCTGATGACATGAGGTAGTGGGACTGGCTCTCTAACAAGATGAAGCTGACATTTACAAATGAATAACAGCATCTTCCAAAATCCATATAGGCATTTTGGAGGCTATGCACAAAAATCTCACAACAATTAATTACTTAAACATCTTTTTTCAAAGTTGCAGGTAGAGCCCACCATGAAAATGTGGGTCAAAATATCTCATTTAATGGCAAAGCTTCAACTTTGGTGAGTGGATTGCATTTTCAAAAGAATCCAAAGCCAATTTCAACAACCTTGGGTAATCAAGCTGGGAAATACTGTGTTGAGCAAAACAAAGTGGAACTAATAAGAAAAATGAGATTGAATTTTTTCCATGTTTATAAGCTCCCTCTGAAAGCATTATGGCTGAAAGGAAGCATCTCCCAAAGGCCGTGAGCTGAGCAGTACCATGGGAATAGTCATAATCCTCCCATGGAAACCACTTTGAAGATGTACTCTCCCTCATGGGTAAACCTCAGTATACTTACTTTTTAAACTAGTCTGTATTTTAAAGTATTGCTTGCTATCAAGTACAAACAGCACAAGTACTCTAAAATATGTTTAAGCACATAGATTTACATGTTGAGGTGTGACTATAAAGAAATAGCATTGATTTTTTTGTATGACTTATGCATCATTCACATACCTGCCAAGGAAAGTATGTAATGATGGGTTGTATCCCAGGCTCAGATGGTCTGTGGTCTACAAGAGCAGGGCCTTCTGCCCTGTGTGTTTCTGCTCCCAACTGTACCCCAGTTTCTACCCAGTAACTCTTCCTTGAGTCAATGATTTGATTATGTACAGTTCTACCAGGAAAAGCTTCAAAGGAGAAATTGATAACGCCATTGAATTTCTCCTCTCTCTCTCTCTCTCTCTCTCTCTCTCTCTCCTTAGAAGCTGCTATCTCTAACATGCAAATTTTGTAATGATAATACCATCCCTTCTTTCCACAACACTGTCCTTGGAGCATTTTCTAAGGGCAGTTGATGAGTATTCTAGCAGAGCTAATGCCCTGTTGTAGTCAGAGCCTTTGGACTTGAGCAGCCACCCAATGGCTGAATAACCACAGACAAGTTATTCAGCTTGCCTGGCTTCCATTATCACCTGTAAAATAGGAATAATAAGTATGGAAGGCAATACCAAACCAACGATTGCTAAGCTCTTTCTTTGTTCCAGAAGCTCTTCTTTAAAGAATCTTCTTTAATCATCTCAACAAGGCTAAGGCTAAGGGTCAGGTGCTATTGTCCACTTTTACAGATGAGGAAATTGAGGCCCAGAAGTTAAGTAACTTACTTAAGGGCACCCAGCTAATGCATGGTAAACAGGAGTAGACTCTAGTGTGATTCTATAGAACTTGTTCTAGAACCTCCTGACCTGCTCATGTAAATAATTAGTAGAAGCCAATAGACAGGGTAGCAGTGCCCTGCATAATGGACAGCAGAGAAACTGAGGCACCACACAAGTGCAGCCATGAGTACTTAGAGAAATAAGACTGACCATGATGGTTAGGTGAAGAAGATCACATTGAAAGGCTCTAATATTAGCACTAAACCATACTGTCTCTTCCAGAAGACAGAGTGTGTCTTCTTCTCTGGTAAATAGTTGCTGAATCATGTTTTAAGCACTGTCTACAAGCCTTACCTGTCAAGGATACTTGGTATCTAATTAGGAGGGAGAGGAGGAGAGAGCAGTTAACCTTTTTCAAGAGAAATGGCTTACAACTTCTTACAGAAAAAAATATGTCTTTCAACCTGATGTAGTTAGATCAAAGCATAAAATAATCTACTTGATGCAGTCATACCTGTTTGGCTCTTCTTTGGCCATTAAGATGCAGGTATTTATGACTTTTACTTCCTGAAATTGCCTAATCACCCTCTGGTGCTTTTTGTACTTTGGCTCATTTTAACCTAATTTCCCACAATAGCAAGCTCACTCAGGGGTGGGATTTTTTTTTTCCTTTTTTCTTATAAGCCTACTAAGGTATTTTCCTATTGAGAAATATGCCTGCAGTGTGTAGCAACCACTTTTGATGGATTACTTTTCCTTCACTAAAAAGCAACTGCTAACCATGCTCCTCCCTGTAAGCTAATCCAGGTGATTTCAAACTGCAAAGATTTAGGGGTTCAAACTGTTCTGTTCATTGAGCTGCTCGTGTTCGTTAGGGTCCTGTCCTGTCACTATAATTTCTGTCAGCCCCGCAAGTCCCTCAGAAGTGCCATTCAGAACCACTTACTTGCCAGGCAGTGTGGATACAAAGACCTTGTAAGACCTGGTGCCCTGATGCCGAGCAGCTCAGAGCCTTCTGGTTCCTTCCCTGCTCCCATTTGGAAGGACAGGCTGGGCTAAGGTATCTGCGGGCTTCTGGGAAGGGCTGGGCAGGGTGTCCTCAATGCTATTTCCTTAGTTAATCATGACTTTGAGCAATTTGCACAGCCCCATAGACTCCCCTGGTAATGGTGCAATTGGCTGTTTAGTCCCATGGTCTTGTCATCCACAAGACCTAGCTGATAATTGTACTGCCCTTCATGGGACAGTTAGAATACATCAGACTCAAAACAAAGGGCAACATGACATCTGTGACTCTGTGGACAACAGCAGCTGCTGAATGCCCCGCCTGTATGTAAGTTCGCCAGAGAACCTCACCTGGTATTCATCAGATACTAATCTATACATAGGCTTTTTCTGTAGAATAACAAAAAGGGCATACCTTTTACTCTCAGACATCAAATTAAAACTGCAACATCCTTAGATGATGACCTTGATATTAGCTTTGAGGCCATTAGGAAAATGTCACATACCATTCTGGTATACCTAAGAGACTTGTATTCAAGGGACCTCTTAGAACCAATGTAGCAGGCACATTTTATAAATCTCCACTAACAAAAATTAGTGGAGGTTGAATCTCATTTATCTGTTTTGTTTCTTCTGAAGGAATCCAATGGTAGACACAGCAACTCCTCCTCTTGGTGCTGTAACATAGATGAAGCTGAGCTAGGAACCTCCCTTGAAAGGCCCAGTGTGGTGGTCTATCCTGGGTGCTAGAACAAAATGCCACAAATTGCATGGCTCACAAACAACTGAGATTAATTCATCATTCTGGAAGCTGAGAAGTCCAAGATCAAGGCACCAGTAGATTAAAAAGGCAAAAGATTTACATGATCTGAAGAGAAAGCAGTTTACCCAGTAGATTAAATATCTAGTGCCAACCTGCTTCCCAGTTTGGGGATGGCTGTCTTCTCCCTGTCTCCTCACATGGCAGTAGGAAGGAGGATTTCTTTGGGTTTTTTTTTTAATAAAGGGCACTAACCCCCATCATGATCCTTTGCCCTCATGGCCCCATCACCCAAAGCCCCACCTTCAAATATCCTTGATTACACTCTGCGCTATGATCTAACATATAAATTGAAGGGGAGCGAAAACATTCAGCGGGAAGATATAACAAAAGAAAAATGAGCACTGTGGGGAGACAAACTAGATGATTTGGCATACAAAATATAGGTAACCAGTCATTACTTCGAAGTTTATTAAGAGTGCCAATTCCTCACAGTTTTGTCGAGGCAGAAGTCATTTTTAATCCCTACAACTCAAGGGGACCTAGTCCAGAACCCTATTGAGAAAAGCCCAAAGGGATCCCAGAATTTCTACTCTTTCTCCTAGTCCATTTCCTCCTGAAAGGCAATCTTCATGAAATGATGCACATGTAGAGGAACAAGGCATCTAAAGACACTATGGGCAGGACAGACCGAACGTGTAAGGCATGAATCAGCAGATTAAGTCCTGGCTGGTGAGCATGGTACCTTCGGTGGAACCACAAAGGAAAGACCATGAAGCACCCTTGTGCCAAACCAAAGTTGTGATGGTGCAGCACTGTTCAGACTCACAACTGTGTGCAACAATTCAATGATTTTTAAATTTGGAATATGGCATCTGTGGACCATCAGAAAATCAGAGCTGTGTGTCCAAGCCATAAATCTATGGGAACAGAAAATGCATGTCTTATCCATAAATTGTCACCCAACTCCTGATAATGATATGGGTGTGACTTATTTTCACCTAGATATTGATTAGATTATCTTATCAGTACTAACAGGTTAGAAAAGTGACTTAATTGGAATTGGAGTGTTTGTTTAGGAGTGTCTCTGTTTTCTAAATGTGAAACAGTGCCTAAAGATTTTGCAAAGGTTTTTTTTCTTAAACCAAAAGAGAAAATTAGTTATCAAATTGTTTTTCTTTTTTAAATGTGCTATTTGGCTTCTTCAGTGCTTTGCATCCTCAAAACAGATAAAAGGCCAAGGGCTCCCTGCTAAGACCTCGTGTGTTCATTTAGTTTGCACTGCACAGCCTCTCTCTGCACAGGACACTTTCAAAAGACTCCAACACAGTATTCTAGGGGTTCCCACTTTTGCTGCCACCTCATTGTCTAGGGCATGTGTCCAAGAGGAAGTAGAGTTCCTGCTTCCATGCTCTAGGGTCAGATGTGGAAGAAAAAGTTCTGGCAGGAGAAGGAAAGGGCCTCTTATTATAAGATGGAGTGGGGTTCAAAAAATTCCTGAGCAGATCAATACAAAATATTTTACATATTGATATCTTAGAATAATATGTGTTTTCCCATCAGTCTTGCCTCTCTTCTATTTAAAGTGTAATTCATTCTCAGGGTTAGCAAATGAATAAAGGAATTGAGTACAGTATGTGCTCTGAAGCCAATTCCCTACTTCTTAGCTGCATAAACTTATGCAACATCTGTGTGCCTCAGTTTTCTCATATGTATAATGAAGCGAGATGTAACAATAGTACCTTCCTCAGGGCTGCTGTACAGATGGAGTGAGTTGGTTATGTAAAGCACCCAGAACCATGCTGGCTGCCTGGTAAGAATTTAATAAATGCTGACATCTGTGTTTATTAGATGCTACCCTGTTGGCCTCACATTAACTAAATAAATGTTTTCACAGTATATATTGCTCTCTAAGTCTGGTGTAAATTGAGTTTTGTGTGCAAACTATTTCCACTATTAAAACACAGCCTCTTAGACTGTCACTTTTGTACCTAAAAACATCTCAGGTTCTGCTGAAATCAGAGCTGGTCCAGGGAGCAGACCATGTGAGCATTGTTATAACTCTTCTTTGCATAAAAGTCAGACCTCACTGTAGAATCATCTACTTCTATCAATAGAAGACAAATCATTAAAATTCCATAATTAGCAAAAATTATAACTGAGACAGACAGATTACTACTATTCCACAGCAATTGATCAATATCCTTTCTGAAAATAAAATTTCTGAGAGCAGAGAAACAACATATACTGTAGCAGAATCAAGAAAGATGTCTACCATGGCTTAATTTGCTTGCATTAGAAAATGGTTTGGAAACCAGCAAACCATGTCATAAAAGGAATATATTTTGGGTCTTGATGTCCTGGGGGAGATTTAGAGTTAAGATATGACCTATGTTGCTCATGATAGGGCTGCCCCTTGGTAATACTTTGATTTATTGACAAGTAGATGATCCCAAACTGGTATCTTTTCTGCCTGCATAATTTTTTAAAAAGCCAATCCAAATGAAAAATCTGTAGGGCCAAAGGTGGTAGTGTTCTTCCTGTATAAGTAGTATATAAAACAATAACATCATCCATTTTATAATTTATTTCTATGAAATGTGTTTGCTATTGTGAAACCATCTCAGTGTGTTTCAGTGAGCTTAACTAAGCAATTATTATGTTTAAATCCAAGAAGTTGTTGCTGGAATCCTCATTTGCTATTAAAAGGATGCTAAGTTCCTGGTATTCTCATTACTTTTGTTTTTTGGGGGTGTGTGGGTGTGTGTGTGTGTGTGTGTGTGTGTGTGTGTACCAGTGTCTCACTTTGTTGACCAGGCTAGCCTCAAATTTTTGATCCTCCTGCCTCAGTCTCCCAAGTAGATGGTTACAAGTGCCTGCCAGCATGTCCTACTTTGTTTGAGTTTTTAATTTTCTTCATAAAGATAAAATAAACTATTAAAAAGATTTTTTTTTATATTCTTAAAGCAGGAATCATTTAGTATTGGGAATGGCAGGCACTATCCCCCCCAACCCCTGTTAATTTGCTTTTCTAGGATTGGTCTCCTTTTCTTTCATTTTTAGATTCAATCATTCTCTATTGCTGCATAACACATTATTTCAAATACAGCTGCTTAAAACAACAAATCTTATTTCACACAGTTTCTGAGAGTCAGGAGTCCAACAATGGCTCAGCCAAATGGTTGTGGCTCACAGGCTGGGGCTGCCTCATCTAAAGGCTGACCTGGGGCCAGAGGATCCCCCATGGGCTCACTAATGTGTGTCTTGGCAGATGGCTTCGTTCAGTGCTTCACCAACTATTGGAAGCCTCAGTTACTTCCCTCATGGGCTTTGCCATACGGCTTCTCAAAATGGCAGCAGCCTTTGACCAGAGCAGATGATACATGGAAGAAAAGACAAGCTAGAGGCCACAGCGCCTTTTATAACCTATTCCCAGAAGTGTTACATCATTACTTTGGTCATAGTCTATTGGTTACACAGACCAGCTAATCTTTACCAGCTATGATTGCCAGGAACAAAGGATTCTTGGAGCCTGTCTCAGAAGCCACCTCCCTCCCACAGCTGTGCTGATAGATATGATTTACCCACAATCTAGACTGACAAGGAAGGTGTGTATGGACAGTTTCCAGGATTTATACTGCAATACATTTTCTTTTAAAAGCATAGAATGCCACAATTTAAAAAAAACTACTCTTCTTATTGTCACACTGCTCATTATGTTTCTTTAACCTATTATTACTAGAGTATGGTAACATTTTGATAATTGTCATAACATTTATGAAGGACTATTTAAACAATTACAGAACATTAACAAAATGCATATCAGTCAATGAACGTTAATGATTGATAGCACCTTCCAGAATACAGTCGATTTTTTTTTCTCGGAACTGGGGATTGAACTCAGGACCTTGCACTTGCCAGGCAGGTGTGGTGCCACTGAGTTGCATCCCCAGCCCATGAATTGTCCATTTCATGGGAGCAAAATTGCTCCATTTCCTCATGACAGCAACTAAATTAAATTAAGTTAAAATGAGCAATCCATTTCTTTTCATCCAAGTTATTTCTTAAAATTTTGGGGGGCACATTTTAGACAACATTAGAATTCTGTCAGTTGTTTAATATATTAAAAGACAAATAGAAACCACTGTTATAGAAGATAACAATTGTGTAGACACTGAGAAAATATGCCTGGACTATTATTATCTAAGATTACTTGTGATTTATTTCTCCAAATTCATGTTGCCACTAACCAGAATATTGCATTCTGTTTCCTTATCAGTTAGGGCAAGAAAGCCGTGTTTTGGCAGTGTTTTGCATCAGTGTTATCATAATGCACTGTCTATTTTAATTTTAATTCTTGCAAGATGCTAACCACTCTTCACATGTTAGGGCCATATGAAAATGTGGAGCCGCACAGCATTTTAGATCTGGAAAAATCCTTGGAAGTTTTATATGTTAAAAATGGTCCTCATTTTTGCAGGGTTGAGAAATATTATACAAAATGGTGCTGTCTCACCATGTTCCTTGTTTCATCTTTAAAAATTGATCAAAATTTAGGACCAAGGAATAGCCCTGGGCAGTGTTAAATTATTGGTAACTATCCACTATACATAATCTCCAGAAAAATATCAATAACAATCGATGCACAATAGTTCCAAGAGTTGGAAAAATCAAAATAAATCAGACATTGGGGCAAGCTATGTCCTTTTGAGAGTCTCCTGATCGCTGCCACACACATGGTCACACTCACACTGTGTGGCACCAGTCAGTCCACAGTGCTTCTCTTTGAGTATTTGACTTTCTTCTTAAAAATAAAACTGAGCTATTTTTTAGAATGATCAAGGTGAAACGTAGGAGTTGTTATAACATATGCATGCACAAATACAAATACGTCTCAGCCACCTGGATGCTATAGAGCTTATTTTGCTTAGAATTGGGGTCATATTACAAAGTTTAATTCTAAACCAAATAACTGTTTCTTTCTTTTTATTTGGCTTGTGGTAATACAATACATCATTCAGAGCTAATCTTAGCCAAAGATTACCCTAAGCATTAAGCTAATTCCTTTCTCTGACATTAGTCTTACACAAGAATTATAGGACCAGCTTTCAAAGACCGAGCTAAACTTATATTTCCTTCATTTGATTTGCGATATCAAAATTTGGTATTTTCTAATGAGTTTACTGACTAAAATATCCATATTTATGATTGGATAAGTTCTTCATGAATCTGATTGTTACTCAGCAGTTTGTAATGCTTCCAATATTTTAAGTTAATATTTTGGTTTCTAATATGTTAGCACTAAACATTTCATTTATTTTAAGTCAAGGATCATCCTTGGGTTGGAGTTGTGGCTCAGTGGTAAAGCTATTACCTAATATGTTCGAGGCCCTGGGCTCTATCCCTAGGACTGCTAAATAAGTACCTGTATATATGAAGGCTTTCCTGTATTTTAGAAGAAAATCCTCTCCATTTTTAATTTTTTGGACTTTCTCAATTTTTTCAGAGGATTTCTACAAATGAATCCTTTGGGCTGGTTTTTCTTAAAGCACAGAGGTGAACCTATTAGAGTTTAAGTAAATAAATTCTCTCCTCTCACTGGTTTCTTTTCTGCCTAGTGCCCTATTATATATTTTAATAAAACCAACCCTAACTCCAACCTCCAAAACTATGGCTTTTCAAGAGCATCTCTCCTAAATTTTCTTTTTTAATATTCCATAATTGTACATTTTCAATATACCAAAACATGTATAAGTTTTGTTCAAATAGAACCAGTTATAAGAGTACACAGAAAACTTTACCCAGGTTCTCAAAACCTCAATTTGAATAACACCCACATGGGATCCACAATACTTAAGGCATTTTCCTGTTTTGTTTTTTGAAACAGGTCTCCAGCCTGTGAGATGGGTGGGCAATCATTATTCCCACTTTACAGAAAGGAAAGTCACACCTTGGCAGAGCAGGGCCAACACTGTGTGGAACATGGCCCATAGCTCCTCCATTTGCAGAGTACACACGGAGCCATGGGATGATGGACAACAGGGAGGGGCTGTATGCAGGGTAGATCCTCCTGCACAGACTCTTCGATTTTATATCTATCTCTAGAAAAGACATTGTTGAGTTATCTGCTGGTGCATAACAAACTACCTCATACCCTTAGTGATGTCAAACAATTGCTTCACCATTTCTCACAATTCTAGGGGTTAACTGAGGCTCAGCTGGACAGTTCTTCTGTTGGCCTTATTTAGGGTCTCTCATGAAGCCTTAGTCTATGGTAGATGGGGCTCAAATGACCACAGTAACTTCATTCTGACCCCTTACGTGGAAGGGTGGGTTCAGGTGGAACACAGAGACAACTGAGTCTCTCTTTCTTATGACCTCTTGACATGATCTCTCCACCAGATTACCTGCTGTTTTAGATGCCCCAAAAGCTTAAGCTTCTGGGCCGCCTTATGGCTTAGTCCCAGACTTACTTCTTCTGCATGACTTTGGTTGAAGTGCATCACAGGGTCAGCTCAGGTTCAGTTTAGGGGAAATACACAGGACATGAGTACTAGAAGACATGGTTCACTGGAGCCATTTTTGGTTCTTATTTTTTTTCCCCTTCCTCTGCCCTCCCTTCACCCCCTCCACCCTTCCCTATTTGCAAAGAATTGGTTTCTATTTTTTTTCTTTTCTCATATTTTATCTTTTCCCTTCTTTCCTTTCCCCTACCTTTCCTACTTCCCCTACTCCTTTAGACCTTTTCTTCCTATTTCACAATATCAATTATACATTTTTTAAATTACCATATCAAGATTTAGACTACTTTACCACAGATTTTACAGAATTTAAAAGGATATAGAAAGCATATTATGAAAATCTTTTTTGAAATGTATTTGACAACTTCTAAGTAGTACCTTGGAAGATGAATTAATGAAACTGACTCTGGAGGAAATATAAAATTTGAATAGCACCTATTAAACAAAGTATATTCCTAGCTTGAAAACCTACCTATATGACAACAGCAGGCTCATAAACATTTTAACTGATGAATTCTATCAAACATTTAAAGCAGAAAATAAAGGAACACTTCTCTCCTCGTTTCAGGAAATCAGCATTGTGCTAATACTAAGACTGGATAAAGATAATAGAAGAAAAAAGTACGAACATAGATAAAAGTTTGTTTAACAAAACAAACTATTAGAAGTCAGATCTG
>NW_004624886.1:763540-909792 GCF_000247695.1 Heterocephalus glaber
ATAATCTCCTGGAAATCTGTTTGTATCTGTTTTATGGATTCCATTTGTTTCCTATGTTGGGATTCCATCATGTTTCTCAGTTCCTCTATTTTTTTATCTGTGTCTTCTCTAGATTTATTAATCATGGCTTGCACTATGGGCACAATCTCTGCTGTTATGTGAGAAATTGCTTCTGATTTTATTTTTTCCAGATCCTCTTTTGTTGCCATTTCAGGGAGTCCAGGTGGTTGCATATCAGAGTGTTCTATCTCGTTTCCCTTTGGGGTTGCTGTAGGTGATCTGGAAGTCTGGTTTTGAGACTTGTTTGTCTTCTCATTTTGCCGGGGAACGGGGCTCACCTCCTGTGCACTGGGGGAAGGGGTGGTATTTCAGCCGGAAAGCCTCCTCTTGGGCACTGGAAGCAGCTCACCTCCTGTGTGCTGGGGAGGGGGTCATTGGAGCCATTTTTGAAAACCAGCTACTACAGGAGTTAAGTTGTGCTTTTCCTCCAATAAGACTTCACTGCCTCTCTACTCCTTTTTTAGTTCCCTGTGTTTCTGATGGTTTGCCTAAACCTACAAATGTCACCTTCTTTTCCGTGAACATGAAGAATGTCCTACACTGGAATCCTCCAGAAAGTCTACAAGGAGTTGAAGTTATGTACGCTGTGCAGTATTTCATGTAAGTTGATTCTTTTTCTTTTTGCTAATTTATAAACACAAGACTCAAGACTCCTGTGAATAGTGAAAAGATAAGCCACCCAAGGTGTTAAACAAGTTTTTGAAAAAGAGAAAAGTTTTGGGTATTCTATGCTATTTTCTTGATACATTTTGTTGTATTAAACTAGGAAAGTTATTTCATTGAGCCAAGCATTAGATGTTCAGGGGAAGGGTGTTATTTAAATAAAGGAAAGAATTTGGCCAAAGCATTATTTTCTAGATGAGCAAACAAGGCAATCTGTCAGCTCTGAAACTTCTAAACTTGTTGGAATTATAGACATCTTTACAGTTACTGAAACTGAATGCAGAATTCCATGCTATCAGCTCTTCCTACAAAATATAACGGTGAATGGACGTTTTTACTTTTCACCTGTCCTTCCAAACTCATTGCAAGCAAGAAAGAATGCAAAACAGATAGACAATCTTCATCTTCAGAAGATGGGAATGGCCACAGGGCCCAATCACAAATTGTAATGCAGACAAGTCAAATATCAAGTAGTCAGAAATCAACTGCAGAAGCTGAAATCAAATCCATATTTTGAGCTCCACCAGCAGCAAATACTTTCACAAGCATAAGAGTCATAGTACTAAGAAGCTTGTCTAACAGTCTAGACAGGTAGAAATCTAAGGATCCCACCACTAGAAATTGAGGAAGTCCCCATGAACCCCCCTCTCCCATGTTGGGTGCCCTTCAGAAGGTCAGTATGGCAGGACCTGACAGAGAAATCAGGTTCAAGTGACATATCCGTTGTGAAAGACTGGTCAGAGCCCAGGAAGAGCCTAGAGTCACACAGGTGCAGATAAGAAGGCAGGTGGCAATAGCTGGAGGCAGCCCAGGAAGGCAACCTTGTGAGAGGTCGGTGAGTTCCGTAAGTCTCCAGCAGTGAAACACCTGAGAGCGGGCAGGCTCCCCAGCAGAGGGAATACTCAGTTTGGTGAAAGAGAGTTACACCTAAACAGAAGTTTAAAGTTCTGAATAGGAAAAGCACTGTGACCTGACCCTAACTCCTATACCCATCTGTTTCGTATTCATCCAACAGCCAGCACCATTCAAAGCTTATTAGTCCTAAAAAATCTAGCACACCACCTTTCCATAATTAGTGGAAGAGGGAAAGAGGAATAAGAACAAAAAAGTGACAAGTTCCTAAAAAGATTTCCCTTGGGAGTAAGAAAAAATTTCAATTCCTGTGTGGCTTTATTAGAGTACAGGAACAACATGATCTCCAAAGGTAAAGCTCAAAGAAGAGAGAATAGTGAAAGAAGGGATTCTAAACAAGGAGAAAATGTTTAAAAGTGGATACAGCTTAGGAAAAAATTGGAAAATAAAAATATTACCTTGAAATGAAAAATCTTATAGCTAACTGACAATAGTGGCTGACAGGTAATACATATTATCCAGAGTTATGTGTAATACATTCATGCTATGTTTGGGAAAATTTAATAAAAATAATAGCAAGACATATTCTGGTGAATTTAATAAAATGAAATAATTTATGGTCCTGATAACAAAGGGAGAAATCAAGTGTGTATGATATAGGACTTATGATATTGGACCTCCAAATGACTTAAATAAGGAAAATAATCCAAATAAGGGAAATATTATAACTCCCAACCTGCTAGGTATCCAAAATATTAAGTTGGTGTTTTCTAAAATTGAAGAATGAACTCTAGGGCCAACAGAGGATAAGAGTTGGGAATATTTATTGAGGGAAAGATAGCTTCTGCCTGAGAGGGACTGGAGGGGCTACCAAGTAAATGAGTTGCCCACCCACCCCACTTCTCAAAGGTGTTTTATTGAGCAAAGGGGATACATGGTGGGACAAAATTACAGTCAACTAATAAGATTACATCGTCCCTTAGGTAATAATGATCCAATGGGAAATCACAAGGTGAGACAAAACTATGATCAACCAGTAAGATTATAACAAGTATAGTCACTTAGGTTATATTGATTAAATGGGGAAGCTAGTCAGGTAGCAAGCATGCGTGGACCAAACAAGGATTTCCCAGAAGGAATGGGCTAGGGAGGTTTTGGTCCCCACCCAAGGTGATTGATACCTACTTAGAATATCAATCACTACTGTTCATCCCTAGAGGAAGTATGTGGGTGTAGTTGTTCTTTTTCTTGAAGCTTGTCCTCCAGTGAGAGCCTCAGTCTTCTGCGCTGAGGGCCAAGGGCCTTGCCTAACTGCCTTACATTTTCTAACCCCCTCAGCTGTCTACAATAGGAGGGTGGGCAAGAGGGATTTCTGTCTAGCAGCTCTCCTCTGAATACACCTGATAGGAAGGTAAGTGTAACCTGAGATTCTTACTACATTCAATAGATAGGTATTTTCAAGCAGGTGGGAACTCAGATAACCCCCAAGTCCTTCTGAAGCTGGGGAGACCAGTAACTAAAGATGATATGCAGCTGTTAATGGAGATAAAGATAAACCCCAAAGAAGAACTTAGTGATGCAGAAAGATAGATGGTCTGCACTAGCGATGGTAAATACAGATATAGAAATTCTTTGTAAATGTTTACACTTAATGCAACAAATCAGAATGTGAGAAGAACTCTAAGTGCACTGTTTTTCATAGCAGCAAGTCATTAAATGTGATCTGAAGTGAAAATACAGTGGTCCCTGGGCATTCCCAGGAGTTTGGTTCCAGGACCTCCACAGATATGAAAATCTGCAGATTCCTAACACTCTTATACAAAATGATATGATATTAACATATAACCCATGGACATCCTTCTGTATACTTTAAATCATCTTTGGATTTACATATAATATCTACTACAGTGTAAGTGCTATGTAAAAAGATATCACTATACTGTATTGTTTAAGGAATAGTGACAAAAAAGAGTATTAATATTAAATATAATATTGTTTTCCAAATATTGCAATGAACAGTTGAATCCACAAATACAGAACCCATGGATATAGTGGACCAAGCATACTTCCTTATTGTAACTCACCTCTCAATACTTTTCATAAAGCATTTTCTTCAAACCTCTTTTAGAAACTAATATATCTTGTATTAATAAAACATTTGGACTTTGATGATTCCTTTAAGTTATGTTTCAATTTCTTTTTTTGCTGAAGTTGTTACTTTCTTAGAAGCATGTGTGGTGTAATCTGATTTGTATCCATCTCTTCAGCTGTCTAATCATCCTGTTTATACGTAAGTATAACAAATCAGGGTAGTGGGTTTCAGGATGATTTCTTTTTTTCTTGATTATAGTTTTCTGAGTTTTTTGCTGGTTTGAATTTTAGAAAATATGTAACACGTGTTTACAAAAACAGTGGTCATTTTTGTCTTCGGAAAAAAAAATTCTGACCACTAAAGTCAGAGAAAGGCTTCAGTAGCCACTCACCATGACCTCGTTTATCTAGGGCTCCATTCTTGTGTCCCAAGAGTTTCTCAGGAGCTGATGTGCTAAGGGAAGAGATGACTCCAGCTTTGCAAAGAGAATTGACTTGTGAGCATGCTCTCACCTTTTTCCATTAGGTGGAGCAAAGAGCTTGTTCTGTCTTTTATATTTTTATGTTTTTCAGAAAGGATTTGTTAAATATGCAGATCATTAGGCTCTATGAGAGCTCTGTGAGAGCAGATTTAGAGTGTGCAACTTTTTTAAAAGCTTGCCAGGTCAGAGTTGTGATATGCCTGTGCATGGGGCAGGTGGGCAGGAATATGCCCTGGAGTCAGGCTGGGTAACCTCAGATAGGTTACATGCTTTTATACTTTTGAATGAAGTTTGCTTCCAATGTGAAATTCCCAGTTTAATAACAATTTAAATTATATCCACCAACAGAGTTTAATACAGTAAATAGAGTGTAGCATTACAACACAAGCTTTGGAAACAAAGAAAAGCAGTTTAAATCCCTTTTATCAGTCATGTGAATTTGAATGAATCCCTTGATCTTGCTAAACTTCAATTTCTTGATCTGTAAAATGAGTTAAAAATAATGGAACCTCCTTCCTAGGGTTGTTATGATAATTCATTGAGACATAGTATGCAAATTCTGAGCACCATTTAGAGCTCACTAATAGGCATGTGACGTTTGCAGTTGTTACTAGAAACAGAAACCACTGAGAGGGGTCCCACATGAATTTTGCCATGGATAAGTAGCATACTGGAATATGTGTTGAATGATTAATTTTATATCTTTCATTCAGAATCCAGTAAGGAGTATTTTCTCCTTCATTAGCACATACCATGGGAAGGTGCCTCGCCTTTGACAGAGGGAGGGAGTTTGAGGAGGGAGAGTCAAATAGACGCTGATGATAATTTTCAAGCCACAAGTCAAGACCCATTGGTCAGTCAATAAATCAGTTTTCTACAAAGTCTAGCTTCCTGTTGGAGATGGGAAGGAGATCTAGTGATAGGGAAGAAGAGAGAGAGAAGAAAGGGAAGTACAAAGGATTAAGATGCAATATGTGTACGTACTGATTTTCCACCATGAATGTATTCAATATGTATGTATGTGCAAACATGTACTAATAAAAAAGAAATCAGTTTTGAGTGATGAAACTAGCATTGGAATGGTATGGAGTGGCAAAGATGGGAAATAACTGAATGCATGGCATATAGTAAAGTTTTGGTGTTTTCTTGAAAAAAATTTTGTATAGTAGATATATGTATGTTTTGTAAGGTAAATCACAATGTAAAATGTTTTTCTTTCGACCATGGAGCATGGTTTTTAAAAAGCTTACAAGACTCTGTACATGGTTAATCACTTGGATTGAAAAGTTGGTCAACATGATCTGACTGCATTACTAATATCTTTTGGCAGACATGGCTCTTATGAAATGGGAGAGATTTGCTTTCTAAAATTGTTGCCACATTCTAAAAAGAGAAGGCATCTTAAACTTTGGCATGCCCTTCTCTTGACTTTCTTTTTTTTCCTTCTCCTTCTTTAGCTGTTATTTCCAAGTCTACATTGTACCCACCTTTCAAATCTTGATGCTCCGGAAGTTTTACCTCAGATTTTCCTTTGCATCCATGGAAAACTTTGTTCAGGCTTATACCTTCAGTGGTATAAGCATTCAGTTTTATGCCAGTGACTCCAAAATCTCTACCTCCCACTCACACCTTCTGCCTTAACCCCATTGCCTACTGAGCATCCGAATTTGGACAGATCTTACCTCATGCTCAATAGTCAACATTGAACTTATTATTTTATATAGTACTCTTCTATCCCTCCCCTTCCACTTCTCAAACCCACTCTTTGGTGCTCCATGTCTCGGTAAATGCCACCACTATTCCACCAACCTGCCCCAGAGGCATCATTTTTAACACCTTTACCACCTTCAATTACCTAATCTCTTATATGTATACAATCACCAAGACCTATCTCCTAATACTCGTGTTTTTGTTGTGTCTTCATTCATTCCATTGCCACTATCCTTGTCCAAGCCACCTACATCTTCCACCTGGCCCACTGCAGTATCCTCTCAACTGTTCCCAGGCTGCCACTCCCAAACCACTGTATCCTTCATGCCAGCATCAAGCCTGTCATCTTGTCCCTGACACCCCTGGTTCAGTGTCTTCAATAGCCTCCAATCCAACCCTGTCTCATCCCCCAGTTCATCGAGGTACTGAAACTGTTTATACTTCCATCTCTCCTGCCCGAAGAAGTGCTGAGAATATTCCCCTCCCCTATTTGTTATGGCTTTTGTAATTTTTTGTTCTTTTTTTTTTTTTTTTGGTATTGGGGATCGAACTCAAGACCTTGCACTTGCGAGGCAGGCAGTGGAACCACTGAGCTAAATCCCCAGGCCTGTGCTCTTGTATTTTTAATAAAGGAGAAGAAAATCAAATTTAGTGAATATCATCACAATCATTCTGATAATCATTGAAAGTGCATATTTGGTATGCACACCCACCCAGTGAATTTTCCCCAAATTCTTGATTCCTCCTAGTAGATTTTTAAATTTTATGACAATGTCAAGGTAATTTTTCTTCCAAGAAAATAAAGTGACTATCTTTTCTTAAAATGACCCCTCAATTTGATCTCACAGACATAGTGGACTAAAAAATTAGAAGAATGCTGATCGTACCATATGTAAAAGTTTTACTGTAATTGAAGAATAAGAATAAAATACAAGCCTTTAAAATGTACTATCCACATTATAATTTGTAGAAAAGAAAGATGATTACAGAAACTCTGACTCATGTTCCTGACAGCTAATGAAAAAAAATTGCCAGCAGGGAAAGTGGGTTCTTTTTTATTTCAATGACAGGCACTTTTGTTTTTCTGAAGAGAAGATTTTTCCTTTTGCTTTTAAATAATGACTGGTCTTTTATTGTAAAGCTTAGCAGGTACCTCATTATAAATTCATAGTTTCCTTCTTCACAGATATGGGCAAAAGAGATGGCTGAATAAACCTGAATGCAAGAATATCAGTAGGACCTACTGTGATCTTTCTGATGAAACATCTGACTATGAACACCAATATTATGCCAAAGTAAAGGCCATTTGGGAAACAAATTGTTCCAAATGGACCGAAATGGGGCGATTCTACCCTTTTTTAGAAAGTAAGTAATGCAGTTGTGGGCTAAACAAGTATTACTATCCAGTTAATGTGCCCTCCTGGTATGAGTCTCAGCCCCATAGATAATCTTTCCCCAGAGGAAAAGGCTCTGCTTGTCTTGGTTCTGCACCAGTGGGATAAGTGACCAGGCCATGGTGTTTCACCTGGCTGGGCCTTACAATCACCTGTAACATGAACATTTTAGTCAAGGGATCTCTGCGATCTCTCTTAGATCCAAAGTTAAGGCTGAGTTCCCATAATACCCAGTTTTGATTTTGTTTTACCATCTAGTGGAGGATATATAATTTGAGGAACAACAGATTATTTTTTAACTTTGTGCATTAATGAACCATTGATGTGTGTCCAGAAGATGGATTAAAGCATCCTGATCACTCCACTAAGTCTCTTCTTGTAAACTTGGCAGTGTGATCATTTAATTCCTAGATGTAACTCAGAATTAAGGCAACACCTTCCTAGTACTCGCTTTTATAATTTTGCCATCCCCTGATGTGAGGCTGACTCCACCATGAAGGATGCATTCAGGGCCATCATAATGAACTCCACAGGGCCTCCCAAGGCCCAGAGCTGCCCAGCATTCTGCCCAATCAGAGGTTGGCAAACTTCAGCCCTTGGGCCAAGTCCACCCCATTCTTTCTGTTTTTCTACAGGCCAAGAGCCAAAAATAGTATTTGTATTTTAAAATAGCATTTACATACCAAAAGAATATTTTGTGATATGTGAAAATTACATGAAATTAAAATTCAGTGTCTTTTCATAAATAAAGTTTTATTGGAACATAGACCACACTTACTTGTTTACATACTTATCCATGACTGCACTTTGCCATAACCAAAGTGGAGTCCTTGCAACAGAGATCCTGTGACCTGCAAAGACTAAATATTTACTCTTGGACTTTTATGAGAAAAGTTTACTGATCTCTGATGGTCATTCTGATTGCATCTCTAATTTTTCCACTTATTAAAACATATTATTTCCACTTACTAAAACACATTATTTAACCAACTTTTCAAGTCATATGAATGTTACAAATACTTTTGATTGTATTTGCCATCACCAAATACTGTTTATCCTTGGGACTAGGAACTAAGTAAACATGGTGCTTGAATTGACTTTTAACTATGTCATGGTGTGTGAAATGATTGTTTCAAGATGTGGCATAACTTGGACACTCAGTACATTTTGAGGGATCTCCTCTAAAAAGTGGCTGTAGGTCTTTGATCTGAGTGAGTTTATATTGTAGCTTTATGGAAGGTGATTTTTTTTTTACATCTGAACATGATAATACCCTCTCCCACCCCTTGAAGCACAAACTGGTCCCCCAAAGGTTGCCCTAACTACTGATGAGAAGTCCATTTCTATTGTCCTGACGGCTCCAGACAAATGGAAAAGAAATCCAGAAGACTGTACCATTTCCATGCAACAAATATACTCCAATCTGAAGTACATTGTGTCTGTATATAACATCAAATCCAAAAGAACAGTAAGCCTGAAATGGGATGGGGCATATAATCTGGGTGCCACTTTCTGTAGCTGACACTGGCTGGAACCAGCAGCCCTGATACTTTAATCCTCTGCACAAGAATCCAGGGATGCACTATGCAAAATGGAGGCTGTACAAGGTACAGTTGAAGCTGATGTGTAGAAAATTTACATAGCTGACTTCAGATTTTCCTTACAGAAACTCCCTATTAACTGTGTGATGTTGCTATTGGAGTGTACAGCACTAGTGCACCCCATTTTAATAAAGAGCCTTTACCTGCATAACACCTATCGGTCACTCTCCAAGAAGGCTAAAAAACAGGCTAGAAAGAACACAGGACAGAGTAAGAAATCCATCCTTGTGTTATTATTTAGAATTATTCCTAGAATTGGCCCAGTTCCTAACCATGCTTTGCCCAGCTAAAGGAAAAGGTATTTTGAAAACTACTGCTGGGGAAAAAAATAAAAGCTTATAATAATAGGAAAGGATCAAACAGCATCTCAGTCTTATTTCCTTCTGGAGTTATCCAGAGTGGTCCTAGGATCTTTGGCTATAACCACTGTTTGCAATTCCCTGCTCTAGTGGTCCCAGTTTGTCACCAGCCCCACGCTGGTGCTCAGCTGCCTGGAGCCCAACACTCTGTACTGTGTCCAGGTGGAGTCTTTTGTCCCAGAGCCCCCGCGCCCTGCTCAGCCTTCTCAGAAGCAGTGTATCAGTACTTCGGAAGGTAAGTTTCAAAACCTCTTAGCTGGTATGAAGAAGAAAATCTAATAAAACTAGAAGGCAGTACAGCTGTTTACACAAGGTTTTGACAAATCCATGTTTCACAGACATGTTGAGACAAAGGCAGAAATAGCTATCACCTGAAATGCATGGACTGACATTCAGCTGTGCCATGGAATGTGGCCAGCATTAGAGAGTGTTGTCGGCCCCACAGGGGATTCTCAGTACAGATCCCACAGTCCACTGCCAACAACCCTCCTGTGGTTACATGGCTTCCAGCCTTGGGAAACAACAAGAACATTCAGTTGGGTATGATGGTGACACCAGTGATCCCAACACTCTGCGAGACTGAGGCAAGAGGTTCCCAAGACTGAGTCCAACCTGGGCCAGGGATTTAGCTCAGTGGTTCTGCCGCCTGCCTCACAAGTGCAAGGACCCAAGTTCGATCCCCGGTATCAAAAAAAAAAAACCGATTGAGCCCAACCTGGACAACTTAGTGAGACCCTGTTTCAAAAAAAAATCTCCACATACATCTTTTTCCTTCTTTAAGTCATACTCACTGTGATCAATAGAAGTAGAATGATCTTCAAGAAAATCTGACAATGTTATTGTGCGAAACAAAGCATTATCCTGAAAACTTTCTATGGCAGTATTGTAGGCTGGGTATGGCAATGCCGGTGTGTGCCTATAATCCTAGTTACTCAGAAAGCTGAGGCGAGAGGATGGCAAGTTCAAACCCAACCTAGGCAACTTGGTGAGACCATGCCTCAAAAGAAACTGTTTTTTAAGGGCCCTGATGTAGCTCAATGGCACAGTACTTGCCTAGCATTTGTAGGGCCCTGGGTTCAATCCCCAGTACCAAGAGGGGAAAAAAAGGTTAAAACAGAATTAGTTTTGCTCCTCCTGGGACTATAAATGGCTCTTCATATTGCCTTAAGATATCACTTGGCCTCTCAAGGGTCTGGTGTGGGCAAATCAGTAATTATGCCCACTCTTCAGCTGCATCTCTCTGCTTCCTCTTAGATGTCTGCTTCCCATGTTTTCTGAGCTGGGTGCCAGGGAACTGTAGTTGAGGATGTTGGTTCCTCTTGGGAGATATGGAGTTGTGGGCATGGCCTTGCTTAATCTTTCTGCCCCGAGAGTAAGAGGAACTTGAGTTCAATCCCCCAAAATTGAAAGAAAATAAATCCTATAGCTTGCTTATATCAAATGGCTCTCCACCTATTATTCTTCCACCCCTCCCTTCCAACAGAGTTCACCAATTCACCCCACTCCTTGGTTCTAGCCCCAGCTATGGATAGGAATCTGTGGCTTGATTTTTCTCTCTCCTCATCACTCCCACTTTCCAAGATGAAATTATGCCAAGGAAAAGAAAAGGAATGTTATGGATACACAGCAAAAGTGAAAGGCTTTCTTGTTGAATCACTTTCCTTATCAAACCTTTTCCTTTAAAATGAAGGTTCCCCTGCCGTATTACAAATAAAACTGAAATGCCAAGCAAGCAAAAAGCAAAACAAAGCAGATTGAAGAAATCATCTTTGTGTTTGGAGAAAGTGCTGTTTGTTTACTAATAGCTATTGTTTACTAATAGCTCAATCCATGCCAAATTGTAGGAATGAATTTCTAGTGAAAATCATTTACTCAGTTGGCAGAGCTAAAGCACAGATTAAATTAAATATTTCCCATTTAGCACATGGAGTCCACTTTCCCACCCGTGTAGGAAAAGGAACAACAAAAAAATAATTGAGTTCCTCTTCTGGTTCTGAACTTTCCCATGATATACCAGCTGTTAAATCACTGGAAATAGCTTTCCCCCCACCCCCACCACTAGGGATTAAACCTAGGGCCGTTTTCCTGAGCTGCATCCTCAACACTTTTTTAATTCTTTTGAAACAGGGCCTCACTAAGTCACTAAGTTACCCAGGCTGGCCTCAAACTTGTGTTCTTCCTGCCTCAGCTGCTGAGAATTCTGGAATTACAGGCCTGTATCATCAGACCTGGCTTGGAGATACCTTTCTATGACACCACTGCTTTTCTAAAAAATCAACATTACTTCTTCTGGGGCTATTCCTTGAAACACATTCCTGCTATCTACAGTATCCTAATCCCTAAAATATAGACAGTTTATTAGGTTTATTCAGTAAATGTGTTAATACATACAAAATACCATCAGCCATTGTTATCATGGCTCTTTTTAATCAACATAAGCTCAGTGGAGTGTGAAGGGTTTGTCATAAGAGGCCTAGGCTGAGCTGCAGCCCAAAGCAGGCTAGGGGTGTTCAGATACCTGGAGCATCCACAGTGCAGCCTTGGCTGGCGCTGAGTGGAACCTCATGATGAACATGCTCTTTGAGGACCATTTAGGGCAGAAGAGGCTGCAGCTGGACCTCCGTACTGGCCTTTTCCACTGGCTATTGCTGACCACCCCCACCACCCATGTCTCAGCAGTTGCCCATCTGTAACTGGACAGTTAACTGAATAGTGACTCTGCTGCTTTCAAGCATATCCAGTGTTCCAATGGATTAAAATGTTCCCATGACATGCTTGCCAATTTTGTTAGTGTGTAAGGAATACTCAAGGACTTTTGTCATTTGTGTCTTTTTTCTACTGCTGTATTAGTCAGAATTTTCCAGAGAAACAGAACTAATTAAATGGATGGATAGATGGATGGATGAATGGATAGACGGATGGATGGACAGACAGATAGATAAGTGAGAAATTTTAAGGAGTTGTCTCGTACAACTGCATTAGCTGGCAAGTCTCAACTCTGTAGGGCAGGCAGCAACAGTGAGGAATTCATGTTGCAGTTCATGTCCAATGCAGTCTGTTGACAGAATTCCTTCTTCTTTGAGATCGTTCCTTTTTTAAAAAAACTTAATGACATCTATTGATTGAATGAGACAGACCCATCCACATTATCAAGAGTAATCTGCTTCACTCAAAATCCAGTGGTTAATACGTTAATCTTACCTTAAAAAAAAAATACCTCCAGAGCAACGTCTAGACTAATGTTTTGCCAAATACATATTGGTACTGCAGCCCAGCCAAGTTGACACATAAAATTAACATTTCCAACTTTCAGGTACAGCAGAAGAGCTTAAAAATGCATCATCAATTCTATAGTGTGATGGACCACAGGTCATCCAGGGCTGCTTACCTTATGGTCCTTCACCGAGTCTTTTCATTCTTTTATGGACTTACACTCACTGTAAGCCTACAGCACACCAGGCCCTGGAAAGGCCTCATTGTCATTCATTCTCAGCACACTCCTGCTCAGCCACCTCTCCACACCCATCCCCAAGCTCCAGCCCAGCCCAGAAAATCTGGCCTACCATGTACAAGAGCAGTTTTGTTGGTGTCCCAAATGGTGATGTCATACATTTGTGTCCTCTACTAAATGCATGGAAAAGACTGAGTCAAATGAGTGTCAAGAAACCGTGAGCACAAGAGACATTTGTTGTTTGGTTTGAAGAGCTGTGAGTTACTCAGATATCAGAACCTTTACTTTCAAATATATAATTCAGCATGAATCTCAAAGCCAGACAGATGTTGAAATGTCTGCTGAGTGAGATCTTTATGTATCCTTACTGTAAAGACGTGAGGTGAGTCCAGAGAGATTAAGAATGCGGAGATCTCTTACAACACTTAACTCAAGCTTCTCAATGTATAGTTGAGAAAACTATGTCCCTGAATGTATGATAGGGGATCTGCCCAAAGCCTGTAAATGTTGCCAATATCTTTCTACCACAAAAATCTCAACTCTCCGATCCTTCCCCTACCTCCTTTTTTGGTAACAGATCCAACATCAGCATTGAAGGTTAAAATCATTTTGTGGTATGTTTTGCCCACATCTGTGATCGTGTTTCTATTTTCTGTGATTGGCTACTCCATCTACCGCTATATCCATGTTGGCAAAGAGAAACACCCAGATAATTTGGTGAGTGCTTGGTGTGGTGCGAATATCTGTTATAAAAACACACTCCAGGTTCTAGGACAGACAGAGTTCCATCTGAAGGTGGAGTGGATTTAAAGTTCAGTAGTTGATGATTTTTTTAAAAAAAAAAGCCTATACTAGACTAGCTTCACAAACATGATCAAAGATAAAGAAAAATTTGAAAGCTTTGAAAAATTTTTATATTTAATACTGGCTCAGGCAAAGTCTTGAGGTGCACAAATAAATTAAGTCATATCCCTGCCCTTCTGCAAGTGAAAGCCTAGTCAGAGACTAGAAATTCAAAACAATACATGAAGACTGACATGAGAGCAGTCTGAAAGGAGAATCTGAGGTCACGGGTGCTACCAGACAGGATCTTTGGACTCAGAAAAGAGAGAATTGAGACTAAGCCGAGTAACGTACACAGACAAGGCTTTTTATGGGGTGAATCGGGTCTTCAGCTTTAAGGACTCGGCACTGATCAAGAGAGAAACCAAGCTGCTCTCCAAAGAGGGGAAGAAGCAAGCTTCTTTTGATTGTTGAGGCAGGTTAAAGTCCAGTAAGTTTCCACTGACCAGGAGCATTGTTTAAAAAGATGTTTCTTAAAATAAATGAATAAACAAACAAACAAACGAATGAATAAATAATTTTTTAAAAAATAAATAAAAAGATGTTTCTTCTTGGCTCTTGAATTTTTATGTAGCTAATGCCAACATCCTGAGTAAAACAGCCCAGCCTGGCAGGCCTGGGCCTTGTGGCAGGATTACTGAAAAAGGTACAAGGGTAGGGGTAGGAAAAAGAAAACACATATGAGATTCAGTGGCCAATAGGCCAAATTGACCTTGTATTATAATCTTGTACAAAACAGTTTTGAATGATCAATATGTCTACATGCAGAGTAGCATCTGACCCATGGATTAAGACAGCAGAGGAAGCAAACACAAATGAAGCTAGAGCTGCCAAGCCTTTGATCCCACTTTAGTCACCTATTAGGTATCTGTAGGCTGACATGAAGAGTGTTCTCTGCAAAGGCGGCCTTCAGGTCCTAAGAAGTAACCTAGGTAACTGTTAAAACCCACATGTCAAAGGTGTTCTCTACCACAAAGCTGCTGGGAAACTAATCATGTATTACCCAGCTGTGTGAATTCCAAAATTAGTAATTTTTAGATCTACTAATGGAAAGTGAAGCCAGAAGGTTTATTTAGGTTTTTTCTTTGGTAACGATTCCCTCATTTTGTGTGAACATTCTGCTTCTGCAGTCAGTTGAGAAAAGCACAAGGGTAGGGAAGCAACATGCATGCTACAAAGGGGAATAGTGTACTGCACTCAAGGGTTTATTTGGCTATCCCAGCCTTTTGTCCCACCATGGTGGTTCCTGACTCTCTCCCAGGGAGGCCTTGAAACCCTACATGGGGATCAGTTTTTGCACTGGAGCTTGGATGTGAAGGGTAACTGTTAGGACACTTTCTGCAGTCAGAAAAAGCAGGGACACAAGGAAGTAGATGTGAGAAACACTTCAGACTGCTAACTTGTATGTTTCCTGATAAGGGGCTGCTTGGAGACTGGGTGCTGGACCAAGTCATGCTCTTCTGAGGAGCTTGGGCTGTATTCTGTCTGCAAAGAGAAGTCTCCATGGGGTTGTAAGTTAAGAGTGTCACCGTTACCGCTAGAACAACTTAGAGGGGAGTAAGACTAGAAACAAGGAAAAAAACTAGGAAAATGGGGCCTTGCTCAGAGGAGAGAAGACAAGAGTCCCAAAGAGGAGAGTACTTGAGATAAAAATTTGAAATGGAAACACACATAGGAGAAATACAGCCAGGATGTGATCACTCTTCAAGGAGAAGCAAGGAAATAGAAGAAATAATAAACCCCATAAACCCCATATTCCCAGACCATCTGCTGAAAGGTTTCGAAGGGCTGGGAAGCATATGTTTAATATTAAAAATGATTTCCTTGGGAATTACTAAAAGATGTGTTCACAGTACATACATTTGTTCCTCTTAGTTTCACTTGTAAATTTTTCTATTATTCTGCTGACACTTAGGTGTAAGAGTTAGCTTCTTACTGGCACAGGGAGTTGAATTCACCACATATGATTTTTTTGAAACTAAAATTTTGTTAGAGATGAGGCTGATGGTCCTGTTGTAATGTTAAATGAAATCATCACATGGCAGGGTGACAATGAAGATGGTAACATAATTTATCACTGACAGATGCTTTCCTAGATAACAGGCTCTTCCATCCATGCATACCAAATTTTTAATTTTAAATGAGCTTCCCTGATAGGATTTAGAGTTTCCCTATCTGCCAGGAATTAGCAGGTGAATTTCTCTTTTTGGCCTTATTCCAGCATGATTAGTGCATGGGGGGAGGTGAAAAGAATCATCTCTTCCCATGTACTTTTCTCCCTCTCTATATCAATTTTCCTGCCCACCCATATTTTACAGTGTCACCAAGAAAGAGGTGGTAACTCAGGTAATCCCAGCTTATTAACAAGTACATGGTAAACCCTAAACAAAGCAATTTCATAAACCATGTCTCAGTGTTTGCCACTGTTCATGTGGCCACATTCTAACTTTTCAGAATTAAAAATGCTCAATAAATTAAGCAATTCACCTGCAATCCTTCAGCCATGTGGAGGAAGGCCAGCCACACCCTGAGCCTCACACTGGCTCAGTACCCACCTGTGCACCACACACATTCTGTGTATCTCCAGTTCCTTAATCCCAGACAGTAAGGTTTTCGGTCTATTCCAAGCATAGCGTTCATCTTCATGACTTAGTAAGAATAGATCATTCAAACTCCCTGATGACGCTACAAATTCTACTTAACAGCTGTTTTTAGTGTCTTTCCAAAGTGAAAAGGTGAAAGCCATTCTCTTCTCTCTTTATAGATTTTGATTTATGGAAATGAACTTGACAAAAGAGTCTTTGTGCCTGCTGAAAAAATCATGATTAACTTCATCACCCTCAATGTTTTGGATGATTCTAAAATTCCTCAGAAGGATATGATTCGACTGGACAAAAGCAGTGATGGATCCAAACTCAGGGATCCCAAGCCCCTCTGGAACTTGGAGTCCCCTCCAGAGGAAGTGGAGGTGAAACACTTGGAGTACACCCCACATTTGGTGGGAATTTTCTGTAACTCGGAGGAAAACACCAGAGCTACTTCCCTGACCAAGCAAGAGTCGCTCACCAGCACAACAGCTGCAGGCGAAGCTGTGGTTGAATATTAGTGTGATGTAAGAACTGACATTCATGGGGGATCTGAAGATCACCAGTTCAGTACACAGGAGGGGGCATCCATACAAGGAAAATTATTTCAGCAACAGGCAGCTTTGGCAAGCTTGGGTCCACCGATGTTGTGCTCCTATAGGCCTCAGCTCAGTGACTTACACCACCTGGCACAGGAGCGCTCTGCCTCAGAAGAGGGACTAGAGGAGGAGTCGTCGACGACCCTGGTTGACTGGGACCCTCGGACTGGCAAGCTATGTATCCCTTCCTTATCTAGCTTTGACCAGGACCCCGAGGGCAGCGAGCATAGTGAGTCTGATGGTCTCACAGAGGAAGGCCTGCTGTCCAGACTCTACAAGGAGCAGGTACCAGCCAAGACAGAAGAAGATGAAAACTATGTCCTGCAATTTACGGAGGAGTGGGGACTGTACGTGCCAATGGAAAGCTAACCGAAGTGAGACTTGACTTTGCCCAACCCCTACCATGACAGGGCATGTGAGTGAGAACAGGTGAAGCATCAGGGCTGCAAGAAGCATGCTCAGATTCCTCAGAGTCAGTGAGGATGGCTGCCCTTCTCTGAGCTCCCTGCACTCGCCTGGTCTGGCCTCCTGTAGGGTGGGTGCTGCTTGTGGGTCTTTCACACTGCCCATGGGGCCCTGGGGATGCAAGGGCTGATCTCTGCTGCAGACAGAGTCAGCATTCAATGCATGCTTGCCCTGCAGGATTGATTGGGGGGGGGGTAGTGTGGCCATTCTGTTTATTATTTTTCTAACAATCATAAATCTCCAATTATTTTCTGGGTATGTACTTACCATGTGTAGGTAACACCACAAAATATTTCATAAAGACCATCCATTTTACAAAAACTACTTTTCCAGAATGTGTTGATTATGAGAATGATGAGATACCTAGAAACATACCACTATGGCTGAGCTTTGGTGATGCATGTGTGTAACCCCAGCACTCTGGGAGGCAGAGGCAGAAAGATCACAAGTTCAAGCCCACCCTCGGCAATTTAGTGAACTTAGGGAGACACTGTCTCAAAATTTGAAAAAAAAGAAATTGTAAAGGGCTATCTGGAGATGTAGCTTAGAGAGAAGGCCCTGGGTTCACCACCAGCACTGCAAAATAAATACATATATAAATATGTATATACCATACATATAGACTAGGGTGGCAGTAAGTTAGTCACAAGTCAAGACTTCAGTCCACTATTCCACTATTCCGTCATAATAATTCAGGTTTAGAGTGAAGAAATCAGGCACAAACCTTCATGATATCACATGCCTTTGTCTACTTTAAGAGATGATATTCAACAATTTATGAGTAGTTCTAGAGTATGAGCATAAATGATTATTCTTTTAGTCAGAAAATTGTTCTCTCCATAATTTAGCAGGGGCTTTTATTGTCCCTCAAAAGTAACACAAAAGAAAATGCCACATTTTCTTCATGGTATATTACATAATTTTGGGAAAAGTGTTGTTAAAAAGACATCTATATAACGGATAAACTAGAAGGTGTTCAGCAGCTGAAGTACTATGTTACTATTGTAGTATTCAGTATTCTGCTAAGGATGGGGAGTGTGAAGACTCTTTGGAATATGTATGAAAGGCTAACCTGTGCCCACATAATATTAAAATCAGTGCATAAGTACAGGGCATGGAAAAGAAATAAATGAATAGGAAGGGGTGTGTTTATTAAAATTTGACATAATTTACTGTGGCCAGTATACCATGAAATAATACCTTTCTAGTTAAACTCCAACAACTATTCCCATCTCCTTTACTATTTGTTAAGAAAATTAAACTCTCTAGTCACACTACATTAAAATGTGACAGAATCTATAAAATTGAGTCTTATAAAATTACTGATATTTAGCTCTCTTAGATCTACAAGATCTACCATAGCAGTTGCATATGGTTTACCTTAAGAAACATTTGCTTTGGCCATGAACTCATAATCTATTATTGCTTTTTCGGGAAGACACTAAAGTGTTTCCTTAGCTACGTTTTTGGCACAGGCAAACAATCCCGTTAGGAGAGATGGATTCTGGGGTCATGGTCTTTTGTGACTGTCCACAAATCCAAACAGTTTCTGAGCAAATGATTTAATTTGGAGCATAATTATATTAATCAGAATGTTCTGTTCCTCTCAATCTTTCTAGAAATGAGTCTGCTGGTTTTGAAGAACAAATTTGTAAAATGGATTTTAAAAGAAGTTCAGAAGTAGGAGAGAATGAGTTGTTACGGAAAGAAAAAAGCAATCAATTGATGAGAGTTTGCTTATTAATTTCATTTGTATAATATTTATTGAGTACCTACTATATCCTACAGGCTCCTCATCTGTGAAATCAAAGTAACAACTTCCTTAGGTTGAACTGTAGAGGCACCTAGAGTGGTGCCTTGCACATAATGAGTGATGTAAAGTGTCTGTCATCATCATTAACTGCCAGATCATATGCTTAGCACCAGAAGAAGGAGAACCATTTAGACATATGGCTCTGTTTTGATTTGGTGACGGGCCTTGCCTACCTTTGCTTTTCATATCTGAAAGTACACTAGTAATTTTCTTCCTACTCTGTGCTTCAAATTGAAATCCTCGCATGGTTGAACCACACTTTCTGGTTTTGGAAGAGGCAATCTGATGCAGATTTGCTTTTCCATCTCTTGTCATTCTAAGCACATCAGAAGTACCGAGTACCTCTCCAGTTTTGCTGCCGCACTGCTCTGCAAGATTTGCTCATACACACGCACACACCCAGATGTCCCTGACAGCTTTGGGTTCAATCTGGGGGTTTTCAACTTCATGGTGCAAAAGGCCATACACATTCAGTAGAGACTGTTCCTAAAGTTTTGAATCTCATCTCTCCCCAGGCTAGTGGTATGTGTGGGACACAGTTCTCTCTCCAGGTGCTGGGCAGCAGCAGCCAGCAATGTGATCACAGGGGAGACGCCGATGCCCCACCATAGGCTTAAGATTAACCACGCACCTCCTAGCTAGGTTGAAATCACTTTTGTGTATGGCTGTAATTTGGATGAGTGTCACCCAAGTCCCATATGTTACAAGTTTGTCCCCCAGGGCGGCACTGTTAGGAGGCTCTGTGACTTATAGTGGGTGGGTGAGTGGTCCTTGGGTCATTGAGGAGGTGCCCTCAAAGGGAACTGTGGGACCCAAATCTCTCTGTCTCTGCTTTCTGCCTTGTGATACAAACAGTGGCTCCCACATGAAGCTCTGCCGTGATGTACCATCCACCCCAGAGACCCAAACTTTCACAAGGCTGTCCAATCTTGGGGTTAAATCTCTAGAACTGTGTGCCAAAGTAAACCCCTTTTCTGCATAAGTGGCTGCATCAGGTATTTCATTATAGTGGTGTGAAACTGACTAATACAGTGTGTTAAATTCATGTACTGGGGATCAAACTTGGGTTCTTGCACTTGTGCAGCAGGCGGCGAAACCATTAAGCTAAATCCCCAGCCCTTAAATGCATTTTTCACTTATATTTTCAACCTATGAAAGGAAATAACCCCATCATAAGTTGAGGCATGTCTGGATGCTCAGACATGAGCCTATGACAGCTCTTTCTCATGGGAGGTGACATCTAAGATATGGTCTGGGAGGAAGCTGTCATGCATCTTGTGTTCTGTGGCCAGGGCTTACCAACCTCTATCGGATTTCAGCCTAGGCCTGAGGTTCAAGTAGAGCTATGAAGTTGAAGGCTCAGAGACTATGACAAGAACTACTCATCCTATCACTGGTCACCTCTCCATTCTAGGATGTCACATACTGTTTCCACATGAGGCTAATTTTCCTCATGAAAACATCTCAGTGGCTCTCTTTCCATACCTCATGAATCTTGAACAACTAGTGAATGAAAAATACCACCACTGGAAACCCAGGGAAACTGTCACATGCTGCCCAAGGGAAGAGAGTAAGGGAAGTGAACTTGCCCTCAAGCCTGCACCATGGAGAGTACCTGGTGCTCCCAGCTGAGTGCAGCTCCAAGGAGATCAGTGCAGCGAGGAAAATCTGTCTTCCTGGGTTGGTGAATCTAATGAGAACATTAAACAGAGGACTTAATCACCATGGATGGGTGCACCTGGTCATAAATCAAAGTCTTTCTGGCCCACACATTTCTACCCCCACGTCTTTCAGATGAATTCAAGCTAAATTATCTCAGAATTGTTTTTCTCTATTTCTTTTTCTTTTTTGGTTGGTTCTCCACATTATATCAACCATAAATCTTCTACTGACAATATTTTCCCAAAGACTTTGGTCAAACACATGTCTTTAATTTTTTTAAAAATAAATAATGGTATGTTTGAGGGTGTTTTAATAGTAGTTATTTTTTATTATAGAAGATATATGAAGGTACACATATATACTCATTGTAGACTAACAAGAAATAAATGAGGGGAAAAAAGAAAATATGCTGATTTAACCATCATAGGCATATTAGGACAGAGAAATGATTCTGAACTAGGGACACTTTTTACCTCCAAGGGACAGTTAGCCATGTGTGGTGACTTTTTTTTTTTTTTAATGAGACAGTTTCTCACTATGTTTCCCAGGCTGGCCTTAAACTTGAAGGCTCAAGTAAGCCTCCACCTCTGCCTCCCAAGTAGCTGGAACTTTAGGCACCTCTACCACCTGGCTTGGAGACATTTTTTATTGTCCTAGTTCAGGGAGAAAGTGCCACTAGCTTAATGAGAAGAGGCTGAAAATATTACTAAAAATCCTATAATACACAGAACATCCCTTCATAACAAAGGAGTATCCACCCCGAATGTTAACAGTGCCTAGGTTAATAAACCCTGGTGGGTGTGCTGGTCCACGCCTGTAATCTTAGCACTAGGGAGGCTAAGCCAGGAGGGTCTCTGTGAGTTGAAGGCCAGCCTGAGCTACATAGTCCAAGGCCAGCCTAACTACACAGTGAGACACTGTCTCAAAAAAAAAAAACCCTGGTGTAGACTTTTCACTGCACATATGCAAATATTTTTCTCAAAATAAGGGATCATATTGAATACTTTCCTAACTTACTCTTTTCACTCAAAAGTGCATAATAAACTATCTTGATTTACCTACAGATTAAGTTTATGATATATTCAAACAATTAAAGCAGCAGATTAGCAATTATTTTCTCTAAACATAATGCTTTAAGTTTTTTTAGCAAAACAGTGACCAAAAATCAAAATTGTTAAGCATCTTATGGATTCTGTTGGTCATGGCTGAAGCCATTCTAAGTCATAATCTCCGTGATTGTCCCATGTATCCCTGGTCAGTTTTCCTCACATAGGTCCCCAGCATACTAAAAACAACCTAAAACATTAAGATGATATGTGGAGCTTTACAACTAGACCCTAGGCTGTCAGTACCTGGAATGTATCTAATGCCCTCAATACTAGCTTAGGTCTAATCAGGCTCATTCTAGCTAGGATGAAATCATTTTTGTCTCGACCACATGATAATCCCCCTATTTCTGATTCAAATCCCAGGGATCCTCTGATCTTGCCCATTTGGCTTCAGCCAGGAAGTTCCTAATAAATTGTTCTCTGTGCAATTCTGTACCTACCCCCCTTGTTCTCCAGTCATACAGCCCCATAAGGCCAGTTCTTACACACTGGATCCAGATTGTTTCAGGATAGATATCAGGAGTCTTTCAAAGATAGTTGAACTTCTCAAAAGCACAGTTTCTTGAAAATTACCACCCCTCCAAAGTGGCTGACCACCTCAGAGATGGTCACATAGCTTCCCTTATAGATGTTGCACTCTTGTGCTTTGTTCCTACTAATACCTTCCATACGGCCTGGAGATCCTCACTAATGATTTGAAGGCAGGCTTTCCTTTTTCACAGGACATTCCTGTCACCATCTTAGCAGGACCTCCGCTCCTTTAGCCTCCTTGCCTCTCGAAGCTTTGAACCTACTTTGGTAACTTTAATCATTAATAAATTTCCCAGTTGGTTTTAATGCTAGTAAAGATGTCAGGTTAAGGATCATCCCACATTGCTATTCTCAAGGTTCCCTTTAGACAGGTATGTGGGCTGGTGTGTTCTTATGTTATGTTATGTTATACGGTAGTTCACATTAATGTTTGTGTCAGTGAGGTGGAGCTCCTTTTTTCCCAGAGCTCTGGATCTCTGACCCTTTATCACATCTGGAAGCAGATGAGGCTTTCTCTGCCTTATGTTGCTCATCAGATCTCTTTTGATATCTCAGTCTGTCACTCTTTGGATTAGATGGTACTTGGAAGCTTCCCACCAAGTCTGAAGATAGATATATGGCCCATGTTTGCATTTTCATGCCTGGGCCACTGAGACAGATGAACACTGATGGAGAAAATATCATTTACCATTTGTGTCTTTAGAACTAATTTCCATGGGAAGTAAGAATTAGACTCTGCTCTTAAAAGTCTCATATAAAGATAATTTACATGTTATTCTTTCATCTCATACAAGTGCATTCTTCCCCATTCTAAAGATGGGTATTTTATGGATGGATTTAAATCAATTTAAATTGATTTAAAATGAAAAAATTTAGAATATTTGATGTGAGGGCAGGAAACATGATGAAGATTTTAATCCCAACCCCCAAAGAAGGAGGTATAGGGTACTGGGTCTCTATTAAATTTATTGACTTTTTTGCTTTTAAAAGAATTTGGCAGCATTTGACTACATAAGGATAAATGAACAAATGGAAACAAACATCAGAGCTTTCCACACTGACTGATGGAATGATTGATTAGCAGAAGAATCAGTGTGGTATATTGATTATGAAAGTTGAGATGCTTCATTCAAGGTCCAGCTCTGTAGCTTCTTAGCTTTGTCATCTCAGCAAAATTTGGTCTTTGGATAAAATTCATTCATCAGAGGATAATAATTATACCTACCTCATAGGGTTATGGGAGGTTTAAATGAATCATTTAAAATACTTAGGACAGTATCTGGCACAAAGAAAGTGCTCATAAATGTTAGCGATTTTTAAAATGCACCAGAAGGCATATATAAGATGTGCATAGAAGCATTGTTCATTTTTAGAACATTTAGAAAGAACACAAGTGTTTATCAGTTAGAGAAAACTGAGAATAAATGGAATACAGCTGTACATGGCAATATGAATGAATCTCACTATTATGAAACAAGAGTGATTCTAGATAGAGAAGAATTCTATTAACATGAACTCCCAAAACATTCAAAGTTAAGCACATGGTATTCAGGGATACATGTGTGCAGTAAAACTATAAAGAAAGGCAGAGAAATTATTAACACAAAGTTTAGGATCACGATTCTCCTTGGGAACCAAAGGACAGAGAAGAGCTGCACTTGGGTGCAGCTGGACTTAGTAATGGTTTCCTTAAGGGTGGTGAAAAACAGGGTGTTCGTTTGGTTATTTTTCTTTAACTAAATATGTAATACATGCCTCAGTGTATGCATACTTAATTAAGCAAAACAATAATGGAACTCCAAAAGCCAGTGACTTTTAATTTCATTCTCATAGGTTCCATAATCAGTATCAGCTCCATATTAGTCATGGCTTTTGGAATTACAAGGGCTACTATGCAGTTGCCCTTGGAAGTCAGAGGCAAGTATATTGATGGTCATATTCTGTTTACAAAACATTTGACTAAGTCTAACATTCTAAATAGGAAGGAACTCTTGACAACTGAGTTGCTATGCAGAAGGGCCTGAGCTTGACACCTTGGATTTCCTAAGAATGTTCATTATTCAAAAAAGGAATAACTCATCAAGGAAATTGAAAGGGAAGCAAGGCTTCCAAATTCATTCCTGGAAGCAAGTGTTACTTTGATTCCAAAATCAGGGAAAGACACAACCCAAAAAGAAAACTACAGGCCAATCTCCCTAATGAACATAGAGGCAAAAAAATCCTCAACAAGATACTGGCAAAAAGAATACAGAGGGTCATCAAGAAGATCATACACCCTGATCAAGTCAGATTTATCCCAGAGATGCAAGGATGGTTCAATATTCGTAAATCAATAAATGTAATACACTATACTAACAGAGTCAAGGACAAAAACCATGTGATCATCTCAATAGATGCAGAAAAGGCATTTGACAAAATCCAACACCCATTCATGATAAAAACCCTACAGAAAATTGGCATGGAAGGTCTTTATCTCAACCTTATTAAGGCTATCTATGAAAAACCAACAGCCAACATTATACTAAATGGTCAAAAACAAAAACTTTCACGTTAAAATCAGGAACCAGACAAGGGTGCCCACTATCACCACTCCTGTTCAATATAGTTCTAGAAATATTAGCCACAGCAGTTAGAAAAAAGAAAGAAATAAAAGGAATAAAGATAAGAAAGGAAGAAGTTAAACTGTCATTATTTGCTGATGATATGATACTTTACATAGAAGACCCAAAAAACTCAGCCAAAAGACTTCTAGACTTAATTGACAGATTCAGTAGAGTAGCTGGATATAAGGTCAAAACTCAAAAACCAGTAGCCTTCTTATACACAAATAGCAGACTCACGGAGAGAGAAAGTAGGGAAACAATTCCTTTTACAATAGCATCCAAAAAAATGAAATATCTAGGAATCAGTCTAACAAAGGAAGCAAAAGACCTCTATACTGAAAACTACAGCACCCTGAAAAAGGAGATCAAGTAGGATATAGGAAAATGGAAAGACATCCCTTGTTCCTGGGTAGGAAGAACCGATATAGTGAAAATGGCCATACTTCCAAAACTATTATATAGATTCAATGCAATGCCGATTGAAATTCCAACAATATACTTCACAGAAATAGAGAAAACAATCCAAAAATTCATTTGGAACCAGAAGAGACCTAGAATAGCAAAAGCAATTCTAGGCAACAGAGACATGGCTGGGAGTATCACAATACCCAACTTGAAGCTATACTACAAAATTACTGTGATAAAAACAGCATGGTACTGGCAAAGAAACAGACCCGAGGATCAGTGGAATAGATTAGAAGATGCAGAAATAACTTCAGGCATACTCAGCCACCTCATCTTTGACAAAGGAGCCAACCACCCTCATTGGAGGAAAGATAGCCTATTTATTAAATGGTTTTGGAAAAACTGGATTTCAACCTGCCAGAGATTAAAACTAGACCCATACCTATCACCATCCACTAAACTAACATCGAAGTGGATTAAAGATCTAAATATTAAGACGGAAACACTAAACTTGCTGGAAGATAAGTTAGGTAGAACTCTTGAAGATATTGGCATAGGAAAAGACTTTATGAACAAAACCTCAATAGCATGGGAACTAGCAGAAAGAATCAACAACTGGGATTTCATCTTATTAAAAAGCTTCTGCACTGCAAGAGAAAACCACCAACAGAACTAACGGGTAACCTACAATGTGGGAAAAAAACTTTAGCAGGTGCACTTCAGACAAAGGACTACTATCTAGAATATATAAGGAACTGAAAAAAATCAGACCCCCCAAATTCAAAGACCCAATTCAAAATGGGCATCTGAAATGAACAGACATTTCTCAGACAACGAAGTAAAAGCAGCAAATAAACACATGAAAAAATGTTCAACATCACTGGTCATTCGAGAGATGCAGATAAAAACAACACTGGGATTCCACCTCACCCCAGAAAGAATGGCTGCTATCAAGAAATCAACAAATAACAAATGCTGGCGGGGGACGCGGGCGGCGGCCGGGCTAGGGCGCAGGGGTCTGGAGCGGGGCCGGGGGTGGGGGTGGCGGCCCGAGGCCCGGGTAGGGTCCAGCCGAGGGCCCGGACCCTGCGGGCAGCTCCGCGGCGAGGCCCGGAGTCCCAGAGTCTCCATGGGCCTCCCGCGGGGCCTGGCGCCTGGGCCTGGGACCCTCAGGGGCTCGGGCCCGCCTCTGCCAGAGGAGCCGGGTCGCGCAGGCCCCGCATCCCGCGCGCACCCGACCCCGGTCGGTCCTCAGCTCCTGAGTCCTCCGTGCCCCCATGGAGGGTGAGATGGGTGAGGGCCCAGCGGCCGCCGGCTTCTCTGTGATCCTCCCAGGCCCTCTGCGAGGACCCTGTTCCCCCATTTTACAGCTGGAGAAACTTGGACACAGCGATTGCTAGTGCAGTAGTGACTCAGCTGGTGAGAAGCTCAGCGGAGGATCAAACTCAGAGCATCTTTTTAATATGTATTTTTAGGTGATACATGAAATTGCTGCAGAAGATGTCAATGTTACTTTCGAAGATCAACAAAAGATAAATAAATTTGCGCGGAATACGAGTAGAATCACAGAGCTAAAGGAAGAAATAGAAGTAAAAAAGAAACAACTCCAGAATTTAGAAGATGCTTATGACGACATCATGCTCGCAGATGATGACAGCTTAATGATGCCTTACCAGATTGGTGACGTTTTCATTAGCCATTCTCAAGAAGAAACACAAGACATGTTAGAAGAAGCAAAGAAAAATTTGCAAGAAGAAACTGATGACTTAGAATCCAGAGTAGAATCAATTCAGCAGGTGTTAGCAGATTTGAAAGTTCAGTTTTATGCAAAATTCGGCAGCAACATAAACCTTGAAGCTGATGAAAGTTAAACATTTTATAATACCTTTTTAAATTTGTTTAATAAACTTGAATATTGTATAAAATGATAATTTCCCTTCAAATGACATGGAAAGGAAAACTTTCTTTTTTTAAAGTTTTCATTTATTTAGTGGAAACTTGCCTATTTTCACATCTTGCTTATTTACTTTATATTTTTAAAACAAGACAGTATTCATCTATGTATTTTGCATAATCATTATATCAATTTTAGGAGCTTTATGTCATCTTATTAAAATCAGTTAAAAAAAAAACAAAACAAATGCTGGAGGGGGTGTGGGGAGAAAGGAACCCTTCTCCATTGTTGGTGGGAGTGCAGACTGGTGCAACCACTGTGGAAATCAGTATGGAGATGCCTCAAAGAACTAGGGCTGGAAGTCCCATTTGACCCAGCTATTCCCCTTCTGGGTATCTTCCCAAAAGAATTAAAAGAATCATACCACAGCGATATATGTGCACCCATGTTCGTAGTGGCACAGTTTGTAATAGCTAAAGCTTGGAAACAGCCCAAGTGCCCATCAACTGGAGACTGTATAAAGAAGATGTGGTTTTTTTTATAAAATGGAGTACTACTCAGCCATAAAGAATGAGAAACTAGAGACATTTGTAGCTAAATGGATGCACATTGAGGCCATACTCTTAAGTGAAATAAATAGGACACACATGTGTAAATACCAAATAGTTTCTCTAGTGTGAGAAACTGAAAGTGTAAATAAGGATTAAAATGAATAATTGATAATTTGAAATAGGAAGAAAAGGTACAAAGGGGTAGGGGTGGTGGGAGGTGATAGGGAAAGGAAAGAAGGGAAAGGAAAAATAATGAGAAAAGAATAAAATGGAAATGAAGTCTATGTAAATAGGGAAGGGTGGAGGGGTTGAGGGGTGCACAGGTAATGGGGAAAAAAATGAAAACCAAGATACATCATGTACAGGCACAAGCACCCAATGATAAATGTAAACGTATTGTATACCTAAAATGTACCAATAAAAGAATTTAAGGGAAATAAAAGGAATACCTGAGCTCTGGCAGGATATGAGGACAACATGTGATTCACACAAGCTTCTGGAATCCAATTCCCTTTTTGCTACTCACAGATATTAATAATTAATAAGTAATTAGTTACCAGGCAGGCAGTCCCACTGACAAAAATTACAGTGTAAACAACTCCTTCCTTTATGAACCAAGTAATAATTCATCTGTATTAACTGAGATTAGTATGCAGAGAACAGATTTTAGGAATTTACAGTGTTTTGCCTTGCAGCTAACTGGTCCTTTCTCTAATTTCTCTTGCTTACAAATGCTTAGTGACCATTAGCAAACAGATTGTTTGCTTTTCCTGCATCCCGTAGTTCCTGCAGCTTGTTGCCACAAGCTCTCAAAATGAAAGGTTTGTGAAATTACAGATTTAAACAACACATTCAATTAGAAACACCTTTAATCCAGGCACAATTTTAAAATTTATGCAGTTAGCTTTTGCAAGACAAAAGAGATAATGAAAGTGTAAGCAGAAAAATGTATAATGAAGATATTTCTTGACATCAACTAAAACTTTGTATCAAAAACCATGAGTATTGAATTCTTTTGAGAATCATATTTCACAAGAGATTTAATCAACCAGAAAACAATCTTAAAGTGGGTCTGGAAGCCAAGAAATACAGAGAAGAGAGGAGAAAATCCAGGATATAGTGAATCCCTCATAACTACTTTGGCAAAAAAAAAAAAAAAAGACTTTCCTGTGAACAGGGACATTGGACAGAGACTGTTGGTTCAGAAAATGGAATTGGAACACATATTTGGGAGTTACTGGAAGGCAGAATTGGGTTCTGAGTAAGGAAGGGCTTTTATAATTAAAAGGCAGCTCTTAATACTAAACCACATGAGGTATTGATTTTCCTATCACTCAAAGAGTTCAAGCATAGGCTGGTTTCTGCTGAAGCTTTTGCAAAAAAAAAAAAAAAAATTCCTCCATGAAGCTGGGGATTTGAATAGATCTCTAAGTCTCTTTCACCTCTAAATGTCTAATAAAAATTCCAAAAAAAATATTATTTGGACCAATATTTATTTCTTTTTTTCTTCTTCTAGACAATTCACTGGTTCGCAACTTACTGCTTTCCATAAATTGCCACAGACTTGCACTTTCCATACCGGTAGGAGGAGCCAACTGGCTCCTTTCTTCACGTGACCTAGGAGAGTTTAAAAGCTCCCACCTGAAAATGCAGCACCAGACCAGCTGTTTTGTCCTCTCATCCTTCCAGAATATTAGTATGAGTCTGGAAATCTCATCTTTCCCTCTTCTCTTTTTCTTTACTATCCTATTTTTCCAAGCTCCTTTTATTTATTTTTTTCCTTAATAAAATTTTTGGGGGTTGTCAGAAAAGGAAAGATTGTATAAATAAGGCTTAGAGGCCATCTTGTTCCCATAAATCTCTCTCTGACTCCTAAACCAAGACTAAGCATCACAAAAACAACTATCCACTCAAGAAGTGCAAATAAATGATAAGTTTTCAGTTGTCAAACATTGCCTATGTCACCCTTTCAATCTGAACAAAATTATCTGTTTTCATCACAAATATCCAGAAAAACCCCACAGGCAGTCAACATGGAATGGGGGTTTCTCTGCTGCAGATATCAGAAAACATGAAGTATAAGTGGGCCAATAAAATGGGAATTTCCTACTTCACCGAAGGTCTCAGATATGATTAATCTAAAAATTGTATTAATTCTGCTTTTACAACAGAATTAGAAAAAAGTGAAAGTAGAAAGAGAGGAGGTGGAAAGGAGAGATCTTCATATCCCTAGCACCTTACAGCATGCAGAGCACCCTGCTCAAGTTTGTGAACAAATGATGCACTGAAAGTATGAACAGAGACCTTAAGATACAGAAGTGCATGCTCTACTTAGCTGTAGAAGGAATATTCATAGAGAATATGAATAAAACTATCCTCCTGTGTAATCTATCATTTGACTTCTACAATATAAACTCGATGAAGGAAGAGAATTTTTCTTCTATTTTCGCTAATATATTCCCAGAACCTAAAACAGTACCTATCATATAGCAGCTTGTTGCAGTTTGAATATGAAGTATCTCGAGTATTGAGGACTCCAACATCATCAATGAATGAATCCATTGTTGAGTTTGTAGCTGAATAGGCTATTGGAGATGGCCCTGGTTGGAGGAAGCAGGTCACTAGGGTGTGGCTTTGAAAGGTTTATCTTTTCTTGGGCTCTTCCTTGTGCTGTCTGCTTCCTGCCGGCCATAAATGAGCAACTTTCCTCTGCCATGCAGTGTCATAATTTTTCTGCCTCATCACAGACCTGAAAGTAATGGAGCTGGCTGAGAATGGACTGAAACTATGAGACAGTATAAAACTCTTCTAAGCTGTTTATGTCAGGTATTTTCATTACAGCAATGAAAAGCTAACACATAGCTACTCAATTAAATATTTGCTGAGGGAATGTATGAATAAATGAATCTTTAAAAATTATATAAATTTTTGGCAGAAAATAAAGCCACACATAGATAATTAACTGATCTTACAGCTGGGGATTTAGCTCAGTGGTTCTGTTGCCTGCCTTGCAAGCACAAGGTCCTGGGTTTGATCCCCAGTACCAAAAAAAAGAAACTCTCCAAATTTCTCTGGGATGGGGATTTAGCTCAGTGGTTCCACCGCTTGCCTTGCAAGCACAAGGACATGAGTTCAGTCCCCGGAACCAAAAAAAAAGATAATCAACTGATCTTTGATAAAGGCATATGAGTAATTCAATGGGAAAAGCATAGTGTATTGAACAAATGGTACTGGAACAACTGGAAATCTATTGACAATAAAATAAAGAACGAATCTAAATAAGACCTTTTACCTTTCACAAAAAATTAAACTCAGAATGTGTCATCATAAACCTAAATGTAAGATGCAAAATTATAAAACTTCCAAAAGAAAACATAGAGCAGAAAATCTAGGGTTACCTTAGAGTTGGTGGTGTGTTTTTAGCACCAACACCCAAGGCACAATCCAGAAAGGGCTATGGGTCCAGGGAAGGGCCAGGCAAGTGCTCAACCTCTGACTTTAGTATGTATACTTACACTTTGGAGGGGCGGTCAGAGAGAAGGCCCCTGGCCATGGTGAAGCAGGAGGAGCCTTCGAGGAAAGGAAGGGAGGCACAGCAGAGCCCAGATCATGGCAGCCCTGTGGTACCTGTGAGGATTTTGGGTTATGCTTTGATGGCAATGGGAAGCCACCAGAGAGTTTTATGTAGGAGATTGATACCATTTGACATAGCAGCAAATGTTAATTCCACTTAAATCTGACTGTGTCACAGTGGATCAGTGGGCACCTTTAAAAAGAGAACATAGAGGAAAAAGGTGAGTTATTTGGTGTTTTGGAGTTGGAGTTGATTTTGGTTTTAGTTTTGTATTTGTTTATGTCTTGCTGGAAAGTTGAAGGAAAAAATGATTTGAGTCTGGGGACTACAAACATAAGCTACTTGCACTATTGTCATGAGGAGATGCCAAGGAATGCACATAGTATATGTCAAGGGATTGGGGAAAACAATAAACCTTAAGCATGAATCATTCTCATAAGTTAGAATCAGAAAATGAATAAGCTAAGGGCTGGTATAGGCAAAAAAGGGGAACCAAAGACAGACTTGTGGAAAATAAATGAGGGAACTTTGCCCAACCCCAGGTGGCCTCCAGCAAAGAACAGAAAACCCAAAGTGAGAAATTTCAAGAGATACAGCAATTAAAATGGAAGCTTGAGGTCAGAGAAATAATGTGAAGAATCCAATAAAAGCAATACCATCCTCTGCATCCGCAAAATTAGCTCACATCACAGGAGACAGGTTGGGGCCATGATCAGAGCCATGGTCAAAAATAAACCTTAATCCCAGAAAATTTAATTCACAAAAAAGGATTGGGCAAATGCACAAAAACATAACTCTATGATGCTGATCACTGTGTCTATAATAGCAAAGATTTTGAAATAACCTGTATCTCCAACAAAAGATCAATCAGTTTCATTCCATCTGTACAAAGGCAAAATTAGGCTGTAGCAGAATAAAGGAAAATGTTCACACTGCATGGAATGTAGAATGTTATTAAAACACATATATACATCTTTAAAATGCATATTATTAAATATACAAAAGAAGCACATGGTTTTTCCTTCTGCTTCCTTGCTTTCATTTTTCATCATGAATATGTAGTATTGATGTGACATTTTTAAAGGAGAATAGAAATTCTTCGTTTTCCCCTGTAGATGGAACCCAGGGTTCTGCTCATGCTAAGCAAGCACTCTACCAATGAGCTACATCCACAGGCCTGGAGTTTCTGTCCAAAGCACATTTACTCTTTTATTGGCACCCTCAGGAACAGAAAGGCTTTAGATGCCTTTGCTTCTAATAACAAAAGCCTCGGAGAAAAAGTAATTAGGATAGAATGGTGAGGATTAAATGAATGGTATTTCTCCAACAGTGTTAAAAAGGACAGGCAGAGTGTACAAGCACAGAGAGGAACACTCAAGTGCCTGACAAATACAGAAGTAAAGCTAGGTGAATATGGCTGAAAACGAACAGTCTTGTAAGGTGTCTGCCCGAAAGAATAATGTCAGCTCTTCAGCTTAGTCACACATAAGGAGCTTGTCCAACCTGGGGAAACTTCACCCTGAAACTGTAATTGTCTAAAAGAAACAAAGTAAACCTCGTAGTTGTAAATGGGGTGAATTTTTTAAATATTTTAGTACTTCTAGATATAGAACAGATGCCCACCTATGAATGGTGTTTTGGTTCATATAAAACTTGATATGCAAATGTATCATTGTATAAACAAGTGTCTTAACCTTTTAAATACCATTTGAGGCCATGTGGAGAATATAGTAGAAAAAAATTAAAGTATCAAGCTTTGCAGGGATTTTATAGACTCTATATATGTGACGCCAGTAATGAGTAAACATCTCTGGGTCATATCTGTATTTCTGGGGCAAGTACAGAAAGCAGCGTCAGAATTAAATTTTGAAGCCCTGGGCTGGGAGCAGTTTTTTAAGAGGTAGCATGCGCGAGCCCCTGATTCAATCTCCAATACCAAAAATAAATTTTAGGTCCCCATAGCAAGATTTCAGTAATTTATCGCAGAATGCACAAAACTCAGTGCACTTCGGCAGACACGGCTCCCAGGTTTTAGTTTATTCTTTGCCCCCCATTCTGGAGCTGCCAGGGCACTGCTTGTACCCAAATGGGTACCCAAATGGGCAAATGGGTTTTCCTCTGCCTGTCTTGGTACCCTACGCACTCCGCTTCCCAATCCTCTAAAGAAAGGCCTGCGGATGCGCTCCAGGGCGGTGGGCGGTGAAGTGCAGCGAAGGGCGTACAGCGAGGCAGCAGTGGCAGCAATTATGTCTTCCTTGAACTGCTACAGGCAAAGCCACAGACATTTATATCCAAAAATGGCTCGATCTGATCCCACAGTCTTCCCAGAAAAGCCTGTCATGTTTTTATCACCCTCCTCTGAGAGCAACGATTGCTTCTTAGCAGGGTGATTACATTATCAGCCTCCCCTTTCCTCACGCCCCAAACTCAGAAATGGGCTGGGATTAGTCACTGGCCCTGTGGTGCTGCCCATCCGTATCCTGCTGTGCCCCCAAACCCTCTGAGTCTGCCTGCAGGCCACAGAGTCCGTTTTGGTCTTGACCATGTGTTTTTCCGGTCACATGGCCCCTCAGTGGAGAAAGCAAGTCCAGGGAGAGGCGATGAGACCCACAGTCCTCCCGGGTCCGCCCTCCTCATTGTCTTCTCTGATCCCAGGAGCTTTAGTGGCCTCCTTCTACCAGGCTGAATGGTTCCGGGCTGATTTCCCCACCAAGAAGTGGCTGAAGTGGGAGCAGGCTAACCTTGGGTTTGTAAAAAATCACAGCTATTTCAAGAGGCTTCAAAAGAAAGGAAGGAACACAATGGTTCTTCCGGCCAAGGAACACAAACCTCAACCCAACAGCCCATTGCCCAGTTTGGTTTTAATTCAAATACCGTTTACCCAGGCAACACTGCACGTCTAATCATGCACAGATTTGATGATCTGATATAATAAAGTATACTTCATATGCAAGGATGAATATTCGTGGGAGGGATTTTGGACATTGATTTTCCTTGTGAGATTTGTTTCTTGTTTTGATTTTTCTCTTGCTTCATAATCAACTGAGATTTTAGGGCTGATTTTTTTTTTTAACTTGTCAACCATGACTCACAGTTATTTGATAAAAGATAAAATACTTCTATTTCCCAGGCTTAGCTTTGAAAATTTAACATTTGAGTGAAAAACTTAAGAACCCTTGCTGCAGTAGATGTCAATAATTAAAATCATGAGAACAATCTTTTTCCAAGAAACTGCTTAATAATGCAACTAGACTACTCTTGATTTTGTCTAATGCTGACCTAATTCTACGCTTTCAGCGTATCTGAAATTAATTGTGTACAAGTGGAAATGAGCTTCTGTTCTGAGAAGAAGCCCCCGTGGAAATTTCTAGGGACCAGGAAGGCTTCGAGGGATAATCTGCTGAAGAAGGTCTTCTTCCGTTAGGGGAGTCACAGCCCTTCTGCACCCGCAGGCAGGTGGCATATCTGAAGGCACAAAGGGCTGCTCTGCTGTCCTGAGGTCCCCACTGGCCTCGGTCCTGCCACATCCCACAGGACTCAGACAGACAGCAAGCTAGTGCTGCCACATGTGAGCAACTGAGCCCTAAAGAGATGGAGAGGCTGCCTGTCCAGGTCTTAAGAAGACCTGATCCAACAAGACAACATAGGGTTTTCAATTTCCTGAGGATAAACCGCGTTTGAAAGAGAAGTATGTGTGAAGCCAACTACTTACTCTCTGCTCAAGGACAAAAGCTATCTATAAACTTCTTCAGTCTTATCTTACTCCCTAATGGGAGATAACTAGAAAAGGTCAAGATGCTTTTAATTGCTTTCTAGAAATCGAATGAATACGTTGTTATTAAGCATCCACCACTTTTGGGCACTGGGGACAGATGGCTAAATGATGTGTGGGCTGCCCTCAAGGAACTTACGAGGGCTTGTCTATGCTCCAGTCATTTACCATGGGATGTTTTCTTCCCCCACAGAGCAAGTCACTACTAAATGGATTTTGAACTTCTCTGATCTTTTGTTGGTGATTCCCAAATTTCCGTTTCAAATGTCAGGTATAAGAAAGTGACAGGAGCCTCTAATACATGTTCACACAAGTCAGAAATCTGAGCCCAGTCAGTGGTTTCTTTCTTCTCCCTTGCCCCAGCACCTCATCAGTCCTCTTGCACCAGGACTTCTGTTTCCTTAACCTCTCAAGTCCAACACTGTCTCCGTTTCTGCTGCAGCTGTCTTAGTGCCGGGTTTCAATGCTCTCAACTGGGATATTCCAGATGCATTTTAGCTCACCACTCTCATTTAAGCCTTATTTAGCACTCATTCTCCACACTGTAGTGTAACTGCCTTTTAACTTACCAGCCTACATGCTAGAATATAAACCTTCAAAGGCAGGCATTGAACTTTTAACCTCTGTATCCTAGCATGTAGCACTGTGATAGGCTGGTGTCAGGCACTCAATACAGGCTTAACAAAAGTACATGGGAATGGTGACTGTCAGGTGCTTGCATATTGAATGTCTCCCAACTGCTGTGATGTTTACAACTCCTCCTCTTTAATGGCCTCCTAAAAGGATGTCAATAATCACTCTCAGTATTTTAAAAGCAGTCGACTCCACCAATAAATTGCTAGTTTCCCTCTTCGGTGGGCTACCAAGCCAGATAAGCAAAGTTGTTTAGGCAGTATGTAAATCAGGGCATGGCTCCGACTCCCTCTCTTACAATTAAAGCAAATGAGCTTGGAGGACATTGATTTTGTGAAAACTGTTCTAGCTCCTTGGGGAATTTTGTTCTGTACCATGTTCCATGTTGTAGTTGTTATTCAGTCTGACTTCTAGGTTACTAAAGTGTTACTGTATTAATTTTGAGGCTAATCGGCAATTTTAACTTATACTTTTATTTCAACAGGAATCTTTCAAATTTGCATGTGGAAATGTATATCAGAGTCTTCTTATATTTTTATGATCTATATTTGAATCTTAGAAAAAATATATTCTTAAGATTTGTCATTGAACAATACTTATATTTTATTTATATCTTTGATGTTTAAATTATTCAAACAGCGTAATGTTAAATGAAACAAAATGTTAAAAACCCATGCTAGGGCTGGGGATTTAGCTCAGTGGTTTCACCTCCTGCTGTGCATGCGCAAGGACCTGAGTTCGATCCCCTGTACCAAAAACAAAAACAAACCCATGCTAAGGGGCTGGGATATAGCTCATAGGTGGAACTGTGCTTAACAGGCATGAGGCCTTGGGTCCAAGTCCCAGATCCAAAAGGAAAAAAACAGTTAAAATGAATTTAAAGTACTCTGCACTAAAAATGTATGGACATGTTAAAAATCTCCAAATAATCCCATTGTCACTGGGTTCTTTGTCAATGGAGAACTGAGCAAGACTACCCTAAAATTGTTCTCACCACGGAACATTGATTTCTCTTTTTCCTTTTTAACACTGGTTGGCTATATTTATTTCCTGGAGTGAAGATGTTGAACATCCTTTTAAGAAGTTGAGCTGGAAATTGAAACCAAGTGACTTCTTTGTATGTATTGCAGTGGGAGTACAAATCCAGCCTGTACCCCCTCCTTTGGAATTTCTTTCTGCCTGAGCCCCAGCAAATGTAGCCTGGGACAGCCAGGTACACCTGTGTACCACATTGGAACCAAAGGACACCTGACCTGGACTAACTAATCCATAGGCGAGGCCAAGCCAATTGCGTTCTTTCTCCCAGACATTTAGGGATAGGGCTCTGAGCCAGAACTACTGAGTTGCTCTCTGTAGAATCAGAGCAGAAGCAACTGATCTAGACAGAGAAGCAGTTGAGAGAAGCAGGGTGAAAAACCCTGCAGGGCCCTGGGGGAAGTATGGAGTATTATCTCAATTCAAAGCATGACTGGCTATTCAATTTGTGGTGCCTAATACAAAATGGTACTAAAATATAAAGATTTTTCCTTTTAAAATATTTTATAGAGCTATATTTTGTAGCTGTCTGGTGGAGTGCTTGTCTAAATACAAAAGGCTCTGAATTCAATCCTCACTTGTAACGTGTAATAGAATATATATAATAGGGGCAGCTCAGGCTGCTATAACAAGCTGGGTGGATAAACAACAGACATTTATTTTCTCCCAGCTCCGGAGGCCAGAAGTCCAAGATCGAGGTGCCATTAGAGTTGGTTTCTGCTGAGGTCTTTCTTCCCAGCTTGTAGATGGCCGTCCACTTTGTCACTGTGTCTCATATGGCCTGGAGCTTGATGAGAGAGAAAAAGCTTCTCAGGGTCTCTTCTTCTTATGAGGACAAGAGTCCTAGTGGATTAGAGCCCCCCTTAGGGTTCCGGGTACCTTAATTACCTCAGCAAAGACCCTTTCTCCAAGTACTCACATTGGAGATTAGGGGTGCAGCATGAACTGGGGGGACACAATTCAGCTCTTAGCAACAGGGTAATAGGGATACATAGGTAACAACAGAAACTCAAAAACTAAAGAAAATATTTGATGCCATAATTTTATATAATAAATAATACATCATTAGTGTGATATCTTGATTGGTCATAAGATTTTTCTGGTTCACTTCTTTAAATTTATATACTACTAAGTCATCAAAATGTATACTTCTGGCAACGTTATTTCCAATCAACCTAATTGAATGTGAATTGCTTTTGGAAAATACAAGATTCCAAACAATTTTTGGTAATTTTTAATTTTAAGGAAGATCTTTCTGCTGATACAACTGCTACCCGAGCTGCTGAGTGTTTTATAGGCTGTGACAAATTGAACAAATTTCTGATAAATTATTTTGAATTATGAATATGTCCATCTACGTCTGATGATTCTTGCAGAACAAGTTTTCTAAAATGATTTAACTCTTATGCAAAGCAGTTTCACTCAAACCTGAATTTTATTTTAAATGCAAATGTGTACAATGGCATTTTAATGTTTCCTTTTATGTTTCTTCCAGCTTGCAGAGATTGTATAAGAATGATTTGTGTGTAACTCAAACATGTGCTTGTGCATTCTATCACTGTGTTATCAATTACATGAAAAAATTTAACTTTAAAACTACCTCCTTAATAATTGATTCATCTGATGCTTAATATAAAAATAATGTTCTTTTCCATCAAATGAGATGGTCTCTAATTTCTGTTTCTAGCATATGGATTTTTTTTTTTTTGCAATGTTGTTGTAGTTTACAAAACCAGGAATTTTAAACACTGAAGAATCATAGTAACTCACTCAGAAGATTCACTGCAGTATCTATGTGTACATTTTTATTTTGCAATAATGTACTGGCAGTTTTTTCCAGCAGTTCCTCGCCGGAGTTAGGGTTTGTGCAAATGCCCTATGGGACAAACAAGAAAACCGTCTCTTGGTTAGGATCCTAGCGCTGTCCTGCTTCATAGAGACATTCCCCTTTCTCCCTGGCTGTGACTGCTATTGCCATCCCATCGTCACCACTGACCTGGCCTTGGACTAACCCTGATGTGCAGCCAGGCTAATGGTTTGGCCGCACATTGCCCACAGCTCACTCAATGAGCCACAGGCCTGAGCCAGTGAGTGAGTGTGCTGCTCCTTCAACGCAGCTCCTCTGCACAATCTCCCGATCCAACTTCACTTACAATCACATGTTCAGAGATAGAAACCCAGGACCCCTTCTGAGTTCAAGGCCCTGTGTAACCACAGCCCACATGCCCATGGACCAGTCCTACCCTCATTCTTCACTGGCCAGTTCTGAACCATCCCCAGATACCCAGCTCTACTTCTGTGTTGTCTTTGGACACTCATAAGGTGACCTATTGACTTTACCCCAAATCCCCTATTGGGTACACACTGCTATATGTCCAATCATTGTACATTCTCTCTTCTTTACTTAAAAAAAAAAAGATGATTCCTTTCAGGGGAGCCTTGTTCTATCGTCCCAGAATTTTTTACATCCAAAGGTGATTCAGTTATGGCCTATTAAGCAAAGCAGAAGTCTGCTGGAGTTTTCTGGAAAATGTTTGCTTTCCTGGTAGACATACAGCCTTCTTCTTGATCATTTCCCCTTCCCATCAGGAGCACAGACAGGGAGCTGGAGGTAGAAGAGCTATCTTGCCCTCATGCAGCCACAAGCAAGAAGACACAGCTGGGACACTGCACACTGATAGCGTCAAGAAGCTACTACATTAATCCTAGGCTACCAATTTCTGTGCTCTGTGTTACATCAGAAATACCAACTCTTTCGGTTAGGCACTGAGTCAGGCATCTATTACATGTAATCTTAATTGGCTTGACCTTTTACTTAAGCTAGCTTCAGTGGGTTTTTCATTCTTGCAACTTGCTGCTTGTCTTCACCCATATCCTACAAGAGCCACTTTGCAGTGGGTGAAGTGACTTCCCTAAATGTGCTTTAACTCCTGCCAACCAGTTCCTGCAGCCCTTATGCTAGAGGTCCACTCTCTAGCTGCCAGCCTGTTGTCCCTAGAGTCAAGTGCATAGCAATTCATAATTCTGGGAGCTATGCTTAACCCTTGCTCCAGCTGAGAAGGTCTTACTGCAGGGTTGAGTAAGAGTTAGATTCTGTGGGACACTGAGACAGCAGCCTTTCTTGGGCTTCTCCCTTCCCTGCCCTAGTTCCCCATCTCCTACCAGTTTCTCCTGAGGATTTCCTAAAAGACTGCTCTCTTGTGAATCTTCACTTCCTGGCCACTTCTGGGAACCCATCTGTGTTAGTCAGCTTTTTGTCATTGTGACAAAATACTTGAGAAAAACAACTTAGAGGATGAAATTTTGATTTTGGCTCATGGTTTCAGAGATTTCAACCTAAGGTTATTTAGCTCCATTGCTTCTAAACCTGTGGTGAGGCAGAAACATCATGGCGAAAAGGTGTGGTGTGGGAAAGCTGCTCATCTTCTGGAATCCAGGAAGAACAGAGAAAGGGAAAGAACCTAAGAGGAAAGGGCTGGAGACTAGATCTAGTTCCCAAGTGAGTTATTCCCCCCAGGGCTCACTCCCTTCAACTAAGCCCCACTTCCTGTTTCCATCACCTTCCAATCATGTCATCAAGTTCTGATCTCATCAATGGATTAATCCACTGATGAATTAGAGCCCTTATAATCCAATCACCTCCCCCAAATCCCATAAAGAGCCAAGCTCTCTGCACCTGAGTCTCAGGAGACATTTCAAATTGAAGTCATAATACCAACCTAAGACACAATCCAAAGAAACCTAAATAGGATAGCTGTCACCAGGGATTTAGAAATAATTTGCAAGTCAATCAGTGTTGGTGTTTGCTTAGGTTTGAGGCTTCTGTAAAAATAAAACTATGAAATCTCCACCTTCACCAATCCCAACTGAGAGCAACCCAGACATTTTTTAACAATTCAAATTTTTTTAACAGTTCAACAGTTATATATTTGAACAGTTATATATATATTGAATATGTACTTTATTACAAGGAATACTTGTCATAAGAAGAGATTGCCTCCATCTTGATATCAACAAGATGAATGAAACACACGCGGAATACAAAATGTATAGTTGTCAAAAATTGTTGATTTTGGGCTCTCTTGCACTCCTCAGGGCAAGGTTAGTGGGGAGCACATCAGTCTAGCACTGGCTCCAGGAGGACCACAGTTTGACACCCTCAGCCTACTCATCACCTCCCAAGACTATAGTTTCCTAGCCCTAAGTCCCAGTAGTCTCGCTGATCTTTCCTGTTGGACCTTTAAGAAGTGAATGTCAGAGTTTTGTTTTGCACGTAGACACAATCTTAACAGCTTTATTCACAGTGCTGTGAGTTGTCACCTTAATGACAGTGATGTCACTAATTGTTTTTAAAGACCTAAATCAATACCTTCCTTGAGAAAATTAGAGGGGCGCTGGCTTGGAAACCAATAATGAAAAGCTGAAACCCTTTCCAGTGGCTCCCTTCTGAGGGCTGAGATCAGGGGCAGATGGCTCAGTGTCCTTTGAGGTGATTTGATTACCTGTCACTGTCAGAGGCCTGTTTGGTTGGTGAAGAGAAGCACACGCAGCTTTGGAAGCAGAGGTATTCTCTTGTTCAAGGACGCAAGGGCAAAATCCTCCTCCCAGTTTGACAGAAACAGTTTTCTCAAAATGAGAAATTTCTTCCTGTGTTAAGGGTCTGCCTCTACAACAGATTTCCTTTGACTCCTGCATTTTATTAATCTTTATCTTTCTAGAGTGCTACCAAGCTGGGTTTAGAAAATGTCCCCATAAAATGCTTCATTAATTTTAAAGACTCATTGAACTATAGGACTGGAAGAAAATTTCCACTTTGGGATTGTTTAATGCGGAATTCGATCTTTTTATTTTTAGGAAGGAAGTGAGTGACCCCCAGAGGTTCTGAACATAAAGCCAGGCCCTTCACCCAGCAAAATGGGAGTAGAAGGATGCATGTGTGAGTGTGTGTTTCCAGGGAAGGTTTTTCAGCTGTATAATTAGAAATTTACTTCAACTACTTTAAGGAATGAAGAGGAAAGGATATGCTTGAAAGAACCTCGGGAGCTTTCACAGAATCCAAGGACAAAGGGTGCATCTGAGGCTCATCAGAAGCTTGAGAAATTCAGAAGTCCTCAGGAACCCACTGAGCAAGTTCCATCTCTCAGAGATGACAGGGCTTTCTGGATATGTGTGAGCTCATCTTGCACAGGGCCCAGCATGCCTGCCACCCCATCCTCTGGCATGAGTTCTGTGCCAGTGCTTACCACCGACTGACTCAATGTCCTAAGTCCTCGACAGGGAAACCCAATTGGACTCACTCACTGTCATGCCAGCCTGGCCACTGGTGGGTCTACAAAGGGAACCCTCTGGTCAGATGGCCAATCCCACCACAGCACCTGCTGCTTGCTTTGGGGAGGCAGAGCCACCTACTCAGCTGCAGAAAATCTCTGTGGCAGGAAGCACCAGGATCTATAATAGCTAGAGATGGTCTGTTCTCCTGAAAGTACTGCCAAATGCAGACAAACTTACATTGTATCAAAGTAGTTTGTGGAACACAAGAATAGTCCAACAATACATCATAGTATATGGATTTAAAAATAAGAAAAATTACTGCTAGGCATCAATAAAATATTTGATAAAATTCAGTAATCATAGTTTAGAGCAAATAAAAGTTGTTAAAACACAGTTAAGAAAGCAAATGATAGGCTGTGTGTGCAGCTTAATAGAGAACTTGCCCAGCATGTGTAAGGTCCTAGGTTTGATCCTCAGCACCACAGTGGGAGAGGAAGGCAAATGGCAAGCTAATTAGAATTTATAATAGATAGGAGATTAATACCTTTAGCATAGAAAGAATTCCTTCAAGATTGTAAGGTTTTTAAAATTAACTTCTCAGGGGGAAAAATGAATAGGAACTGCACTTTGAGATCATAATGTTAAGTGAAATAAATCAGACACACAAGCTTAAATATTGCATGGTTTCTCTTATATGAGAAACTCAAATTTTATTTTAAAAGATCAAAAAATAAAAGATAGATAATACAAAGTAGGGTCATTGATCTTTCTCAAATGGGAAAGAGATCAAGAGACAGAGGGAGAGGGAAGGGACAAGAGGGAAAGGGAATGAGAAAAATAATTTAGATGTGTTATGTACATGTAACAACTCCACACAATGAATGTAAACATTATATACTGAAAACAGGTACTAATACCAAAAGAAAAGCAAAGGAAATTCTCCTTCAATAAAAGATACACAAAAATATTGTCTCATGAAAAATTAAAATATAAAATACAACAAAACTGAAATATTATTTTTCTCTATATGTAGGCAAAGACTGAACTAATCATTATCCTAAAGCTCTTGGTATTATCCATCAAAAATCTTCAGAGTAATTATACAAACTTACTAGGGAGTTATCGATTATAGTCTAATATCTATGTAAGATTTTTATCATGACATCCCTGAAAACATAAGAAAATTATAAACAAAATTGTATAACAAGAATTTTAAGAATTTGTGGTACTAGAAAAATTAAAGTGACATGAGAAGCTAAAGAGGAATATATGACCACTACCAGCACAGAGGAGGCTTCCAGGCTGCCATACCACTGCTCCCAGCACAGAGGAGGTGAGCTGTGTGGGCCCCAGAAGCACACACACACACCCCCAACTGCCCTGCCCCTGTCAAAATGAGAAGACATGTAAATAAGTCTCAAAACCAGACTTCCAGATCACCTACAGCAACCCCAAAGGGAAACGAGATGGAACACTCTGATACTCAACCACCTGGACTCCCTGAATTGGCAACAAAAGAGGATCTAGAAAAAATAAAATAAGAAAAAATTTCTCAGATAACAGCAGAGATTGTGCTCATAGTGCAAGACATGATTAATAAATCTAGAGAGGAGCTGAGGAACATGATGGAATCTCAACATAGGAAAAATACGGAATCCATAGAACAGATGCAAACAGATTTCCAGGAGATTAAAAACTCCACTGAAAGTCTACACAACAGAATGAGCCAATGTGAGGACAGAATTTCAGATATAGAAGATAAGATTGCAATTAGTGAACAGGAAAAGAAAAATTGCTTTAAAATTGTAAGGGACCATGAAAAATCAAACCAGCAGCTGCTAGACAATACAAAGAAGAATAACATAAGACTGATTGGAGTCAATGAAGAAACAGGAGAGAGTGCAGATGACATAAAAAAAAAAATGGTTCACAGAAGTGATGGCAGAAAACTTCCCAAGCAGGGGAAAAGAACTTGACATACAGATGAGTGAGGCATATAGGACTCCAAATAGCCTTGATCAAAAAAAAAACCTACACATGGGCACATAATCATTAAGATTCCAGAAACCCAACAGAAGAACAAAGTTCTACAAGCAATTAAAGAAAAGAAACAAATCACATACAAAGGAAAGCCCATCAGAATCACAGCAGACTTCTCAACACAAGCTACAAGAATTTCATAAACACATGGAAATTGAACAACACATTTCTAAATAACCAATGGGTCACAGAGGAAATTAAAGAAGAAATCAGACAGTTCCTTCAATTAAATGACAATGGCAATACAATATATCAGAATCTATGGGATACAATGAAAGCAGCCTTATGAGGGAAATTCATAGCAGTGAATATTTTTATATTCTATCAACCTAAGAAATAAAAAGGAGAAGAACAGAGTTAATCCATGGGAAACAGTTTAGAAAAACTAACCAGATGCAGTAAGACAGTCTTTCTGAATATAGCAAATAGGCTAGAAAATACAAAATACTAATTAGGAAAAGTCACGAACTTGTTATTCACAAAAAATAATCATATCTAATTGCTTCCTAAAATTGTAATAATAATTAAATAAAATAATAGATTTGAAAGCATTTTCATATTTTAAAAAAGTGATGTGATGGTAGCATAGCAATTTATGGATGTGTTGTTTTAAAGAAAAAATAGAATTTGGCAATCCAAAACAATAGTTGTTATTCTCCCCCTTGCCAAAAACCACACTTCATATATTAATATATACTCACTGTTGATATCCAGAAAGATATAGATGTAAAGATAACTTAGAGCAGAAAAATGGTCTTTATTCCCTTGCCCTCACCATTCTATGCCTTTCTGGGCTTGGCATACACAAGAGACAAGATATGAAGAGCAGGACTTCAAGCATCCAGTTCTAGAGAGCTTCAGTAACTTGGACATTAGATCTGCCCAGTAGGTCAACTGGAGTATAAGTGGTCTTCCTGTCTTGAGGATGCCATGCATGTTATCCAAGGTGATTTCCACCCAAAATGAGTGAGTTGAGTTGTTCTCTAGAAGAGGACAGTTTGAGTGTAGGGATGAGAGTTAGAAGAAATAACCAAGAGGAATCAGGGAGTCCAAGAAGAAATCAAAGAGTCTAGATAGAAACGGGTGTCCTACATGGTAGATTGGAATCCTGACTCTTATGCATGACAGAAAGACCAGCCCTCATTTAAGAGCTGAGGAGCAAATTGGAGAGTATATAGAAGCCATATCTGTCACCAGCTAGTATGGGTCCTTTCTTCAGTGATAACAGAAATTAAAATTGAGGCAACAGCATGAATGTACAGGTAAAATCTTAAATTGGAAAGTTAGAAAAAATGGGAAGAGATGTTAGCCTGAGGAGCTAAAGGGAAGCTGATTCAGAACAGAGATCCCAAGCTGGCCCATTAACCCTTGGGAAGTCATGGTCTAAAAACTCAAGCAGAGGTCTTGTGAATCTGAGAGATACACTCATTATTAGTATGTGCTGAATGTGAAAATATTTTTTTTACTGTTTAGCAGACTTTATTCAGTTTCACTAGGTTTTACATGCATGCATTTGTGTGTACAGATCATACAGTTTTAGCATAAGTATGAATTCATGTGCTCAGCACCACAATTAAGATACAAAACTGCTCCATCAGCACAAAGAAACTCTGTGTGTCATGCCTGCAGAGTCACACAGAAGCCATGTCCCATCCAGTCCCCATCCCTGGCAATCATGAATCAGTTCTTCATTTCTATAATTTTGACATTTCAAGACTGTTGTATAAATGTAGTCATACAATGTGATCCTCTGATATTGTTTTTTTAATTCATCATCAATACCCCTGAGGTCCATCTAAGTTGTATGTATTAATATAGTCTGTTCCTTTCCATTGCAGGGTAGCATTTTAAGGTACAGATGATCTGTGTAACCAATTACCCATTGCAGGACATCTGCATTATTTCCAGTTTTTGAATAAAGCTGCTATGAAAATTTTTGTACAAGTTACTATGCTAACAAAGGTTTTCATTTCTCGAGGATAAATGTCCAGAAGTGCATTTTCTGGGTTATAGTATGTTTAATTTTAGAAGAAATTTCTCAATTCTTTTCTAGACTGGCTATACCATTTTACATTCTTATCATCAACATGAGAAATCTAGTTTGTATCCTCAATAGCATTTAGCATTTTCACTATTTTCCCATTAGCCACTCTGATAAGTCATACTGCATTGTGGTTTTAATTTGCGATACCTGATGATTTATAAAGTTTATTATCTTTTCAAGTGATTACCTGCAAGTCATATATCCTCTTTGGTGAAATATTCATTTATTCTTTTGCTCATTTTCTAATTGGATTATTTTTTATTGTTGAGTTGATTTTACTGTGTATTTCCACATTGATCAGGTACTCTATGGTTTGCAAATAATTTCAATCTGTAGCTTGTCTTTTCCTCTTCTGAGATTTTTTTTTACAGAGCAATTTTTAAATTTTTGAAGAAGTCACACATATCAACTTTTTTTCTTACAGATCATACTTTTGAAGTCCAATAACTTATCTCCTAAAGATTTTCTGCTATGACTTTTTCCATAAAGTTGTATAGTTTTACATCTTACATTTAAATCCACGATATATTTTGAGGTAAGTTTTATAGCATGTGTGAGGTTTAGTTGAGTTTTGCTTTATTTTTTGCCTATGGACATTTGATTGCTTCAGCATGATTTGTTGAAAAGTGTATCTTTTCTGCATTAAACTGCTTTTGAATTTTGCCCAAATTAGTTGGGGATATTTATCTGAACCTATTTCTGGGTTCTGTCTTCTGTTTCATCGATCTGTGTGTTTCTCTCTGCCAATACCATACCATCTGGATTACTGTAGCTTTATAGTAAAAGTCGTGAAGTCAGGTAATGTGAATCCTCTTAATTTTTCTTTCATCAAAATTGGCTTATCTTATTATATGCAGGGTATTTTCATCTGTCCCCATTTTGTCAGCTGCTTCAGTGTAGGGAAGAGAGTTCTTGCAGAAGCTCTTCTTTTTCTTGTTGTAAGTCCTGCAAATGCTGTTGGTTTTGCTCCAGTCTGTCTTCCAACCACTGCAGGAGAGGCCCCCTGACTGCAGACATTTGACTGCACAGATTCTTGGTAAACACCGAGCCATTATGGATCTTGGTTACTGAGTCCAGATGTGTAAGGCTGTGAATCCCCCTATATGCATCTTGCTCCTCCTGGCACCGGATTTGGGGTAGCTCCACTGCTGATTCAAGGCACACTTTCCCAATGGTGACATGAGGCACAATATGGATTGGGATTTCGATTCTTTCATACTCTGAGCTCTTTTGGGCCTGTATGGATTGGAAGCAAGTATACAGTACTCGGCCAGTCTTTGTGTTTTTATCCTCTATGAAACAGGAAAAAATAAGACCCACAAAGCCTTGATCCATCATCTGGTACGTGGCTTGTGTGCAAACATCAACATGTGAAGGCCAAACAGTTATATGAGGACTGGAATGATACCAGCCCACAACTCTCACGGGGTGACCTGTTAGTTCAGCCAACCTCTCTGCCTCTGTTGAGGCCGCAGGCAGCTTCTCTGGAGAAATTTCTACTTGGTCTTTCCTCTTATCAGAACATCGCAGGATGATGACAGAATGAATATGAACAATTCTGAAGGTGTCAACCTCCTCTATGCACAGCCCCGTCACCTCCTCCTTTTCTGTGCTCAGAGCATGGTTGAGACAAACTAGGAAGGCATCAGACTCCAGATGAACCGCCTGTACCTCCTGCACCGCCATCTTTCTCCGACCCAGTGAAAATATTTTTAAAACCCTGCAAATTTGCATTTATTACAGTTACATAGTAAAATATTTGTTTTCCCTCACAATCTAGAAATTATTAAATAAAGAAACATAACAATGTTTACCAGAGTTTACAATATCTCTAATAGACAATATTAGTGTCATCAAACATACAGTGTGATCAAACATACAGTGAATGTTTAAATTTTTAAAATTCATTGCAGTAAAAGACACGTTGCCACTAATCCCCTTCAAAATAGACCCCCACTACCACCACCTCAAATACACTCATTCCATCATTCTTGTCACTTTCTGAAGCAGTTCTGGAAGTCCTCCTTTATGTCTCCACTGTCCTTACGAGATGTGATCAAAAGCAGGATGAGGGCCAGGGATTTAGGTAAGTGGTGCCACTGCCTGCCTCGAAAGCACAAGGTCCCAAATCCCCAGTACCAAAAACACAAAGCAAAACAAAACTATGATGAATGCCACTGCCAAGTGTCATACAACAGAAAGGCAGCTCATAAAAACATCCACATCCACCTTATTCACCAGACCTGGCACTGTGCACCTTCTGGCTCTTCCCCAAAGTCAAAATGATCACGAAAGGTAAATGTTTTGAATCAATTCAGGACATACAGGCATTTGTGACAGGGGAACTAAAGACACTTATGAAAGAGGACTTCAGAACTGCTTCAGAAATGGCAAGAATGATGTGTGTTTGAAGTGAGGGGAAATAATTTGGGAGACATAAGTGGCACTATGTCTTTTACTATAAAAATTTTTTTAGGGCCGGGGATTTAGCTCAGTGGTTTTGCCGCCTGCTGTGCAAGCGCAAGGACCAGAGTTCAATCCCCAGTACCAAAAAAAAAAAAAAAATTTTCTAAGTTAAACTTTCACAGTATATTTAGATCACACCTCCTACATTATCAAATATCACACACCCTTACAAAACACATGCTATAACCAAACTGACAGTGTAAACAGGATGGCTTAGCATTTGTCACCTACAAGGAACAGCTACTCCTGACCCTGAACCTCCTCACCGGAAATGTGTAACAATATTTAAGAAAAGAGTTTTCTTGTATCTCTCAGATGAGCCAGGACCTCCTGAGGGTTAACAAAGGAAAGTGAAGGAAAAAGGAAAGGAAATTCAGCTTGAGGAACTCAGGGCACAGCTTTGACAAAAAGGATCAAACTGGCCTTCTAACAAAGGAAAAGTCACAAGCTTTTAAGAGCTGCTGGAGTGGGCTAGAGACTGGTTGATCGTTATTTCAGTCCTGTTTTGCAGCTGCAGAGAAATCTTTATGGCTTTAGGGATGATTCACTCCCTACAGATGAGTGCTCTTCCCCAGGGGACAGTCTCAGTCTTGTGGAGGCTCTGCTGGAATCCAACACGACTGCTGCTGCTTTAGGACAATGACTAGAGGCTTCTAGGCACCTCTTGGGGGTGAGCTGCGTAAAACACTGGACGTCGAATGTCCCTGCAAATCTCTTATCCTGGTGTCCTCAGTCTTGAAGGGGGTAGGATAGATAAGGTAAATTCAGAGCTCATAAACCTTGTATTATCAGTTTTAGACAGACCATCCCTTTATTACCAACCTCCTCTTCAGGTAGAGCAGGGCAGGGATCTAAACCAAAATATAAGTAATAAAGGAGACAGATAAAAACGAAGACAGAGATGCCCAGCTCTAACCTGATTTAGTTGCCCACTGGGCATCTGTAGCCACAAGTAAAGAGTCACTGTTTTAACAAAAGCAGCTTTAAATCCCTGGCTGCCTCAGAAGAAAGCATAAAGCATGCTTTTAGTGAGTAGCAGGTTAAAGTTCAGGAGTTTGTTTGTCCTCTGTCCCTCTGTAATGATTCCCAACAGTTTTCTTTTTGGAGGCAGGAGGGGGAGGTGGTACTGGAAATCAAATTCAAGGCCTTGCACTTACTTACCAGGCAGGTGCTGTGCTGCTGAGCTACATCTCTAGCCCCAGTTTTCTTCTTTTAAAGTTACTTTATTCTTGGAGATCCTATAGCAGAAGCATCCCGGTTTCAATACTGTACTTGGGTTTTGAAGGTGATAACATTATTTGGGAAAATGAGGAACATATGGAAGAATACATGCCATACTTTTAATGGGTAACAAGTCCTGAATTAAGGCCTAGGAGTACATCTGCCTTTTATTCCTGGAGATCTCTTAACTCTGTCTCATGACAACTAAGCCCTGTTCACTCCAACTTCCTCCCTGAGTTTTGAATTGGTTGGAAGACAAAACTCAAACCCAAAGTTAAGAATTTTTTGTCCCTAGAAGGGGAATAGTTGGGTCAAATAGGATTTCTAGTTTCTGTTTTATGAGGAAAATGAGTGTACCTCAAGACCATAATGTTAAATAAAATATATCAGACAGCCAAGCTTAAAAATCCTATGGTTTTTCTTACATGAGAAACCCAAAGTATAAATAAGAGCAAAATACAAGATAGATAATGGGAAGTAGGGAGATAGATTTTTCTCATAGGGGAAGAAGATCAAAAGTTGGAGCGGGTAGGGAGGGAGAGGAAAGAATGGGAATGAAGAAAGGAATTAAAATTGTGTTGTGTACATGGAGCAACTCCACACAAGGGATGTAAACACTGTGTCTTCCAAACACATCCCCCCAAAGGAAGGGGATTAAAAGATGCAAGTAGAGGGAAAGGAGGGGAGGGAAAGGGGATAAAAAGGAATTAAGATGTATTAAGTACATGTATCAACTCCCCAGGGGGAATGTAAACATTACACACTACAAACATGTACTAATAAAGAAAATGATCTGAAAAACGATTAGTTGCAACAAGAAAATGAACTATGAAAACAATGAATAAATAAAATTATTCAAAAAAATAAAATTTACCATCTTAACCAAAAAAAAATATTGTGCCTGGCAAACTCAGGTCTTGAATAAAATGCAGGATTTAAAATTGAGAATAATTAATGAAGTAATACAACTTTCCAAGGGCCTACTTCTAAATGAATTTTACTTGCCTAATACTTTGTCCTACTTCCCCACTAACATTAGATCAAAACTTATTTTCTACATGCCTCTTTAAATGTCTAGGTATATCACAATAAAAATCAAATTACTTGGTTCCAGTACAGCTTCCCACTTACTAGCTGTGTGCTTTTCAACAGGTTGCTTAACTTCTTTGTGATTCATTTTTTTCACCTGAATAATAGGAAACATAACACTTATTTTATAGTGTTTCCAGAAGGGTGGCAGGAAAATTAATTGGAGAATGCCCAATACATAAAGATTGCACTATAAATGGTAGTCTTTAAAGAATAAGCTAATGTTTTGTTTTTAACATTGTAGTTTCCTAATTCTATAACATGACTGTTAAAAATGTAATAAGGTAGAGAAACTTACTCACCGGGATTCTTCTGAGAAAGTGCTACACATTTATAGGAAAGAAATATTTAAACGGCTGATTGGGATTGAGGGTAAGACTTCATGATCATGATTCAGGGAAGAAAAATGCTGAATTGGGGTTTCAGAGGCAAATTGAAGAATTTTCTTTGCTTCTGAGAAAGGAGGAAGAGAAGACAACAAAAATGGGCGACAGAATGGGAGAGAAAAAATGGAAGGCAAGCAGAAAAAAAAAACAATCCAGAAACAAAATTTCATGCCTGAGTTTCCCAACCAGGCAGACACACAGGGCAGGGCATCAACAGCTGGGGTGTTTAGGAGAAAATCAGTCCCCTTTGGGAAGTGTTACAGTTGGGAACCAGAATGGTCCCCCAAAAAGCTCACTGTGTTGAAGACTTGATTGATAGTGATGGGCTTTGGAGAATGGATTATGCTGACTCTAACCTTGTACAGTGGATTAATCCATGAATGAGAGCGTTAGCTAAATGAGTTTATTTGGAGGTGGGGTCTAACTGGGCAAAGCAGGTCTCTGGGAGAATGGCTTTGAAGGGTATATTTTTTTCCTGGCTCCTTCTCAGGCTCTCTCCCACATTCTCTCCGCTTCCTGGCTGCCATAGGGTGAGCAATTTTGCTTCTGCTATGATGTGTTGCCCTCACTCTGCCCCAGCAACAATGTAGCCAGCTGACCATCGCCTGAAACTATGAACCACAATAAACCTTTCCTCCTTTAAATTGTTATTTTCAGGTATTTTTGTCATGGTGATGAAAATCTGACTAACACGGGGATTTTAGAAGAGAATTTTCTATAGTGTTGTATTTTCATTTGCAGGGGAACAGATGCCAGGACTGGATGATCAGTTTCTTCTGGTCCAAACTTTGCCCAACCAACAATACAGACAAGGCGATGTGAACTATAAAAGTGTTGCGGTGGGAAAGAGTACTGGCTTCAGATATCCACTTCCAAACAGAGGGCCAATATATTTCAGATCAATATTTCCTTGTTTTGTTTGGTTTTGTCTTGTTTTCAATCTCCCAAAGAGCTATCACTTCAGGGAGTTTAACGCAATTTCTCTGTTTCCACACTCAATTATTCCAGTGCCCTCCAGTGTCAATTTCTCAGCCCAATAATATTCACTTGATTTCAACAAAAGCTAAGTCTCCGGCAGTTCCACTGTCCTCTCCACACTAGTAGGGTCAGTTGGGAAAATGAGCCTCTGCTTAACAGTTTATATTTAAATTTCTATGACTTCATATCTCCTTTTTAATCTAATATTATAGCAATAATTGTCCCATGTCATTATATATTATTTACCTATAAGATTTTAATAAACTAAAAAATGTTTAATTTTATGCCTTTATAATAATGTTTAACTATTTTATGCAGGTAACGATCATCCTTCTGTATTTCCATTTCCCTCAAAATGTTTCTCTGTGACATATTCCTGGACTTGTACCCAAAGAATATATATATTGTTCGCTTTCATGACATATAGTTTTGAATTGTTTCCCAGGGAAAAAAATTTATAGCCTTACTAACAGTCCCTATCAGCCTGATTATTATTAATATTTTTAAACTTTAAAGTTTCCAATTTCTTGTGAAGAAAACACATATTGTCATATTTTTCACCTCATCTTACTTTTTTAGCTTTTCTTGTTTTCAGCTAGTATTTATTGAGTGTCACCATAGGCCAGGTAAAATTGTACTGGACACACAGCAGTGAGCAAAATACTTCCCTCACAGAGTTTATATTCTAGGAGGGAGAAAACTAATAAATTACTAAACATAATTTCAGGAAATTATTGTATAATATATAATATAATTTCAGGAAATAAAAGCTGTGGAGAAAAACCAAGCAAGATACAGGAGAAATGTGCTATTGGGTGTGGGTAAGAGGGCCACTTTAGGTAAGGTCAGGGAAAGCCTGTCTGATAAGGCCACATCAGAGCAGCAGTCTCAGTGAAATGAAGGAGGGAAAATGGGAAAACAACAGTCCAAGCACATGCAAGTGACCCAAGGGAAGAACAACGCAAGGTCAATGTGCTGGGGTGAAGCAGCTGATATTAGGAGATGCAATAAGCCAGGGGCAGGTCATGTAGGGCCTCCTAGGTCTCGTGGATTATATTCTCAGTACAAGAAAAAGCCATTATAGAGTTTTAAGTACTAGAGTAAGTCCTCTGATTTAGGATTTTAGAAGATCATTCTAAAAACACCAGATGCAAAACATTGTATATACAGGAGTACCCTGCAGTCTGGGTGGGCAGAGCGCATGTGTTGGTGAATTCGTAGGCTAACTCTCAAAGGAAATGCAGGAAACATGTTGCTTCTGAGGAAAGCAGTTGAGTGAGCTGGGAGACAAGAGAGGAAAGGACCTAGTTTTCCCGTTCCCCTCTTTTGTACAGATAGAACTGTGTGCATTCCCTGTTGGAGAGAAGCAATTTCTGGCTGCTTTGTGAAGACATTGCTGTAAGAAACAAGGCTGGAAGAAGGGAGACCAGAGAGGACCCCAGGCAGCCCAGGAAGCATGCAGGTTGACCTCAGGAAATAGTGGAGAAGTGACCGACTCAGGACACACTTTGAAAGTGGAAAAAAGTGCTTTGTGGACAGAAGGTGGTAACCAAGAGTCGCAGCATGACAAAGAATATTTTTTAAAGGACCAAGAGATTGGTGACACCCAGTGCTGCAGAGAGGTCATGAAGGTGAGGGCTGATTTAGCCAAGTAATGGTCCCAATGACCTTGACAAGAGCAATTTTAATGACGAGGTAGAGCTAAGGCCCTATCAAAATGTATTAATTGTTCATGATTTTGTACCATTTTTTTCCTATTGCCATATTAATCTTTTTCTTGTTGAATTCATCATATGATTTTTATTTTTGTTGCACATATTTTCTCTAGTTTATCATTCTTTTTCATTTTAAGCATTTTTGACAAATTTAGGTGTCTATAAACATCCACTATTGCTTTTACAGTTAGTCTCTGATCACCTAACAAGCAATAAATATGCACTTATAGTTTCCTTCTTTTTTTTTTTAACCTTTTCATATTTTATGTTTCACTTTAATCCATTCGAAAGTTATCTGGGCCAGAATGTAAAGTATTTCTCTAACACCATCCCCCCACAAAGAGGTAACAAATGCCTAGTTGCCATTTATTGAGCAATCGTTTCTTTCCTTACTATTTTATGAAACCATCTGTTATGGGTTAAAATGTGTCCTACAGAAAGATATGTTGAGCTTCTAACCATCAGTCCCCGGGAATGGCCTTAGAAATATGACTGGTGTCACGCTGGGCACAGACATGGAGAAGCGACTAATGTGAAGACACTGGCAGAGATCAGGGTCACCACAAGCCAGGACCTGCCTGGCTGGAGGAGGCACAGAAGGGGCTTTCCTAGGCACGTTGGAGGGAACCTGGCCCTACCCATCTCCTGGGCTTCAGACTTCTGGCCTCCAGAACAATAAATGAACACATTTACACTGTTGGAAGCCACCCACTCTGGTACTTGGTTATACCAACCCTCAAAAACTAAGACTTTCTTTATCATATACTAAATTCTCTTAGAGACCAGGATCGCTTTCTTGATTTCACTAATTTATTTCTATTATTATACCAGTGTAACACTATTTTATTAAGTGTTTTATTTTAATATTGAGCCCTTTCTCCTTATTGTCTTTTCTGAATTTCCACAGCTCATCTCATGAATAGTCTTCATAATAAGTTTTATTTTTAGAACAGATGTATCAAATCTTGTGTCCCTCAAAATATAAACTTGCATTTTCTTTGTACTCAGTGATTTATTATTTAATAAGAATAAAAAATTCACAATATGACTGCATTAACAAAATCCCCAGTTCATTTAAAATGTTATTGCAGTTTTTTAATTGATTTACATTTAACAATTTACTTTTATTTCAGAAAGTTGGTCCAAATGTTTTTACAATATTCACAGGTATTAAAGCATAATGAAAATATATGCTGCCTATAGTTGAAGGAATCGATTTTAATGATAATTACAATTGATGGTGAACATCTCTTTAATTTCTTTATTATTTAAATTTTAAAAAATTATTTCCCATTCTTTATTTCAAGTAAATAGTAAAATAGAACTTCTATCTCAAAAGCGTTTCCATGTTCACCACATATCCAGCCAATCTCCAACTGCATCACTTTCCAAAAATCTTGCTCTTCTCCGACTGCTTGGACTCCACCAATTCTTCAAGGCCCCTCCAGAGCTATTTCCACCATACTTAAAGCCTTGATGTCAGGTGTGTTAGAAGTTATCTCTTCCACTACTAACACTGTCACTTTCTACTTCTAGTTCATCTTGCACTTATTTGTTGTGTCATAATGTTAATCTATGTGTAGGGTTTAAACTGTGATAACCTGGGTTAGGTTGAGCGATATCTTTTATTACACTGTGCCCTAAAACCCTTTTAAAAATCAGACTGGCCAATTCCACCCACTCCTAAATGTGTGGCTCCAAATGACCTCTTCTTTATGTTGAAGTAATTCATGAGAACTGGACCACCCACGACTTTCTTCTAGAGGGGAACACTCAGCATTTACGGGGCATCTTTACGTAGGTCAGGGCTAGTCCTGCAGCTGTTTCTCTGCCTCCAAGACACAGTGTCCCTACTATCATGATGCTTTCCAATAGCTTCAAATCTAACTTCTCAGTCTGATGAAATGTGTGCTTGGCAAAGTGTGAAGTGCTGGCTTTATTCTAATCATTTGCTTCTACAGATCCTAATTTCTTCATCCATATAATTGCTGAAGGGTTAGGGTGGGTTTGGTTTTTTTTAACTATGCTTTTGGTTTTGTTTTATTTTGTTCGTTTTCTTGCTTTTTTATTTTAATTGCAGCAGCAGTTGAGACTTTCTAGAAAATGCCGGTGAGAGAAGGGAGCTGCTCTGGTAGAAAGTGGGCTAATGGGGCGTGACCTGCCTCTTGACCTTCCCACTCTGCTCAGCCTTGGAATCTCCTCTGAGACCAGAGCCTGCTCTGGGGCAGGAACTCCAGCTGGTTCCTGAGCACATGATTTGAACCATTAAGCTGGGTCAGGGTTTCCTAAGCTTGAGGCATCCGAATGCCACCTAATGACTTCTGCCACAATCAGTATACACCTATGCTATCTATTCACCCATTTATTGAGTCAACAAGGATTTACAGGGAGCCTACTCTGTTCTGGGGACCCATAAAAACCAAAGCCCCTCTGTTTGAGGCATGATTACATTCTAGAGAGCCACGTTCTCAGCTGCTTAGGATTCCAAGTTCTGAATTCAGGCAGATCTGAGTTTGTCTGAATTGCAACAGGTCTGTCCCTTCTAACTGTGAGAATCTGGGCAAATTATGCAACTTTCCTTTACTCTAACCCAGTTTCCTATAAACTCTTGGGTAAATGAGGACATATATACAAAGTACTTAGTATAAGATGTGGCACACAGAACTCAGTAACAGCTGTTGTTTCTCTAATCTCCTTACTTTTTAATTTTTAAATTTTTATTAGTACATGCCTGCAGTTGTTATGGCTTGTATCTAGGTGTTCCCCCAAAGCCTTATGCTGTCATAAGTGGGAAGTTTCAAAGGCAGCTGGATTAGGGTGTGTGAATGTAGATTAAGGGTGTGATACTGGGATTAAGGGTATGGATAATGGAAGCCTCACCCTGGGTATGGGTGGCACCAACCAATAGGCTTATAGCCTGGATGGACCATAAAGGGACAGAAAGAAGGCTGGCTTACTCTGCTGCTGCTGCCGCTGCTTGCTGCCTTCTGTCTGCCCTGCCACTCCATGGGCTGTTTCTCCTTTGCCATGCCATGCCACCCTGCTTTGGAACCAGCCAACTGTGGACTGAAACCTGTACAAACTGTGAGCTGAAATAAGCCTTTCCTTCTTGTTGGGTAAGTTATCTCAGCAATGAGAAAAGTAACTAAGAAGTACATAATGATTTAATGATGACATTCATCATGGGGAGTTAGTTCATGGGTATAATACAGCTTAATTCTGTGTGTGTGTGTGTGTGTGTGTGTGTGTGTGTGTGTGGTGCTGTGGCATCTTAATTCTTTTTACTTTCACTTCACCTTCCCACCCCTTTTTAACTAAGTAATTTCTTTAGGGCTAGTCTAAGCAAAGAGGTTTAATACACTAGCTATTACATGTCTAGTACACTTGAAGATATGTATACAACCACTACATATGAATATGTTCTTCACACCCTAAAGTCCTACAATACATGTGAGACATTTGGGAAGCATAATTACCACCATTCCTTCTGGTATTACCAGTCCCTGCTCAGGGGAATGGAATGTAAGACCTCGTTTTCCTTTGGGTACTGCTACCACGCCTACCAATCTTCTAAAAACAGTCATTAGACACTTAATTACTGCAGCATTCTGTATTAACAGTCTGAACTCTTCTTACTATTCACATCAAAGCCACACAAGGTGTGGTGAAACCATCCACAGATCAAGTGGGTACATTAATAAGGGCAACAAGCCAATGCCTGGAAAGGTGACAAAAGATTTCTATCACATACTGGTTGAATATCTCTTTTCCAAAACGCTTGAGACAAGAAGTGTTCAGATTCTGGGGTGTGGCTGAAATAGTTGCTTATACATATGAATTATCTTATTGATAGGACCCAAGTCCAAACATGAAATTCGTGTTCCATACACACATAGCCTGAAGGTCATTTTGTACAATGTTTTTTAATGAGCTTGTGTTCTGACTGTGATCCACTCTATGAGATCAGATATGGAATTTTCCTCTGTGGCATCAGGTTATGTTCAAAGGTTTAGATTTTGGAGCCTTTCAAATTTCTATTTTTCAGACTAGGGATGCTCAACTTATACTGCTTAAGAAGGCGTTTTCAACTTGGGCATAATGGTGCACACCTATAATCCCATCTACTGGGGAGGCTGAGGCAGGAGGCTCATAAATTTGAGGCCATCCTGGGTGATTCACGAAGATCTTGTCTCCATATTAAAAATACTAGTAATAATAAAAGGGGCTGGAGATGTACCTCATTGTTCCCTAAATTCAATCTCCAGTGTGGAAGGAAGGAAAGAAATGGAGAAAGGGAGAAAGAGGAAGACAGAGAGGGAGGGGAGGAGAAGGGGGAGAGAGGGAAGTAGGGAAAGAGACTGACTTTTAAGGAGGGAGTAAGAGCAAAGTTGGCAATGGGGACTCCATGTTCAGAACCTAAAACACAGCCTGTGGAGCCTTGGACACTAGGGAACCCTGGGCCAGAGACTCTGCCAGCCTCCTATTTACCACCACCATAGCAGCCTTTTCTAAAAGCCAGATCTTTGTGACCCTCACCTCTTCCAGGACTGCACACATAAGCTCTTCATCACCATAAATCATTGCCGATTATTCCAAGAATCACGGGGCAATCACAGAGAGAACCGCAGCAATAAACACAGGGGTTTAGTGGCTGGGCTGCGGCCAGCCCTCGGGGTGATTCGAGAACCCTCTAGACACTCAGGGTCTGCTTCTAAGCGGAGGCCACCACCTCATTCACCACCCCACCCACCCTTAGGTTCACAACCCTCTGGCGAGCGTACTTGAGTGTAGTTGACCAGCCAGCTGTGCGACATTGAGCAAGTGTCAGCCTCCTGACCTTCTTTTCCTTTTACATAAAACGAAGTTTGTTCGATGGGATTTCTGAGGTCCTTTCCAAAGCCGGCATTCAACCATTCTGATTCTAACAACCTCTCTTCTCCACGACCCCTTCCAATATTTAAATGCAGCGTTCACGTCATCTTTTCCTCTGCACATGTTCCTTTCCGTCCCATATGTCCCTGTCACTCCTGCTTTCCAGGTCCCCCCCTGCTCTGGGCCTCCTCTGGAAGGGGGCCAGTTCATCAGCTCTGGTCTGGACTTCTCCCAGAGCACCTGCTCATTACCACATCCAAGCCGCTCTGATTCGATTAGAGCCTCTCGTCACTTCCCTTGTCTCCACGAAGCCTGTCGCACAACCCCTGGTCTCACAAGCCTAGTGAGCTAGATTTAAAACATAGGCTATTAGGAAAAAAACAGAAAGGTGCCCCCTAATGCCTAACCTCATCATTTCCAAGATATTAACTTAAGAAAACTCTTTGCCGTAAGTACTGCGCAGCACTCTTGCTCCTCAGAGAACGGCTTGTTTCTGAAGGTACTGGGGGTGGAGGGGGCAGGGGTGAGGGTTCTCCTGCAGTTAAAGCGAAGCACCCCCTGTACTAATCACAGCCAAGGAGATAGTGCTGCCACCGTGTGGCCGGTTTTTCCACTACGTCTGGGTCCCCGGACAGAAGGGCTTCTAGATGAAGAGCTGAGAGAAGTATTGCCTGGTCTTCTATACTAGGAGCCTGGAGACAGAGAGAGTTAATGGAGGCAGCACACTTGAAAAAAACGTTTCCCACATTCCTCCCCCCTCCATTCTTCGCCCTTTCCGTCCTGTCCTTTTAACATCAGAAGCCAAAGGCATTTTGGATAAGCCCTGGCCAGTGACATGCAACCCTATGGTGGCAAGGAGGGGAGCGATATCTGTGACTGCAGACCACAGAACGTACTTTTTTTGTTTTGTACCGGACTTTGCGCTTGCCAGGCAGGCGGTGGAACCACTGAGCTAAATCCCCAGCCCCAGATCATACTCTTTTAAAAAGTACTAAATTAATCATAGAAAAGAGCTACATTCAGCTAACTGTACAGCACAAACTGATACAGTGGTGACTCTGTTCACGAACTTGATTCTACAATTCTAGTTGCAAACCGAGTTAGACAAGAACTGAATAAAATTCAGTGGTTAGGGTCAATGTTGACCTTATGGGAATTTTTGACTCGGTTCTCATCCAGTTCGGTTTGCTTGAAAACCTACCTATATGACAACAGCAGGCTCATATACATTTTAAATGATAAATTATATCAAACAATTAAAGCAGAAAAAAGAAGGAACACTTCTCCCCTCATTTTAGGAACTCAATGTTGTGCTAATCCTAAAACTGGATAAAGATAATAGAAGAAAAAAGTATGAACATAGATAGAAATTTGTTTAACAAAACAAACTATTAGAAGTCAGATCTGGGAGTATGTAGAAAGTGATTTTGTTATAGGGATGGCAGTGTTGGTTCAGTATTGGAAGATCCACCCCCAAAAGTCATCATTTTAACAGAGGAAAGGAAAAAGCCATATGATCCTGTCAGTAGTTGCAGAAAAAGTATTGGACTAAATTCTACAGCTGTTCATGGTAAAAGCTATCAGGAGACCAGAAGTAGAACAGAACCTTCTCAACAGATTAAAGACATGTACTCCATGCTTCCAGTGAGAATGCCTTATATGAATGGAGAAGATACAATGCTTTCTCCTTAAGGTGGGGAACAAGGGCAGATATGCTTACTCTTTATCTGTCCATTAAACAGAACTAGTCTTTTGATTAGTTGTGCCCAGCTGCAAGTGAAGGCTTGAAAAGAGCATCTTCTGATTGGCCTATAAACAGCAACAGATTCAAATAAAGGATTTAAAATAGTCAGTTGCTGATTGGTCCAAAATGGCACTTTTCTGATTGGTTCTGTGTACAGAGATGATGGTTTCACTGTATTGGAAATGTTCCTCATCCTGGGATTGTCCCTAGGGCTGTTGTCCTTTTTTAGAATCATCTGCACATAATAGGCCTACTTGATGGAAAGGATTTGTGACCATCCATTACCAGGTAGAGCTGCCCAGCCACATACAAGATGCTGCTGCCTGTGTCATGGTGGGGGGGCGGGTATCGAGACAGGACAATGGGGTCCAGGCCTTGTAAGCAGGGACCACAAATAGATACAGATTACAAAATGCCTAGAATAAGATCTGAAAGAACGTACAACTATGTCAATGGTTACCTTTAGGAGGTGGGAAAAATAAGACCAGAGAATAAGAATAGAGAGGAGAGAATATTAACCTATAATGTCTCCTTTTCTTTGTTTTATTTTGAAAGAGAATGTAGTCAATTGTCACTTTTTAAAATTTTCAAAATACTTTAATTATAAGAGCTTGTAGAAAGAACACAGGTATAAGTTTCACACTTGGGTCCAGATGCCAGCTGCATCTGCATCTTATTAGCGTCTAGCTTTGGGCTGGTCACTAAAACTCTTGAGCCTCCATTTCCTCCTCTATAAAATGAAGCCATTAATCCCTAGCTCACAGGATGATTGCGCTGACTGAGACTATAATAGAAAACACCTGAATTATTGTGGGTCTTCCATTGATGTGTAAGAAAAATTATTGCCCAGAGCAAGGATGATGAAGGTTTATGAAAATGGTAGCAATGATGAGAAAGATGGGAGAGACATTTTAGAGATGTGAGAGAAAAGAAGACAATTTGCCACAAAACCAAGGCTTCTAACCAGAGCTCCACGCTTCCTCCCTATCCCACAAAGCCTTTGGTCTTCTTTAAGCTGGAAGAGAAAAGAATCAAACCGGAAAGATTCAAACCAAATAAGGTGAGACTTCTTACCTGTAGCAATGGCTCTTTTGTAAAGGAATTTGCAATCCCCCAGCTTTCTGTACACGAGTAGGTGCCCCTGCCCTGGGAATATCCTTCCCCTAATGTGTGCCATTAAGACATCTGCTTCTGTCTCTTCCCCTGAACTCTCAATGGAGACAGCACAGACTCCAAGAAGACAAAAATTGTTACTTGGAAGATGAAAAAAGTCTTGCTATTTAACATGCATATCTACAATTAAAAATATATAATATATGTGTGGCATCAAATTTTCACAATGGGCATTAGAAAAAGTCTAAAAGGATGATGAAAAAGCAAATGTTGAGAAACAGCATTGTATACTTAAGCACCTTCGGTGAGGGATTCTGAATTCACCAATGATTGAAGTCTCATCTGTGCTAAGCAGAGAGCCTGCGTATAAAGGGGTTAATAAGAATGTACTGAAGAGACAAGGAGACAAGGGAAGGATGGATTTGCCCCCATGTTTCCATTTTTGGCTACAAACAAGGGAAATGGATCAATGGGCTTAAACAATAGACAAGGCTGACTTCACTGGGAGTTCACTGGCCAGCAGTGGGGAGCTACAGCTGATCTCACCCTCGGAAAGGAATCTCACCCACCAGGGAAGTTATCTTTCAGCAGCTCCCGCTGTGACCCCATGATCCTGACCTGAGTCACATCCCTTTGCCAGCGCTGACCATGAGCATGAAGGTGGAATGCATCTCAGAACTGTGGATGCAGACCCTGCTCAGGGGCAAGGGAGAGGCAGGAACTCAAAGTTGGGGCAAGGAAGAAGGACTGGATGGAGGCAGTTCAGGTGGACCACAGAGGCCACTTAATTACTGGTTTAAATGTTCCTGGGCAGTTTTATTAAGAGAAACAGACTACTAAGTCATTCTTTCCATATTTTACTAGATCTTGATGGAGCAAACAATCGTTAAACTAGTTACTCTGATCACATTTATTTTCGGTAGCTATAAATTTAGCCATGTGAACTACAGCTGTATCTTTTCATGTTGTCTGCACATTTCACCGTGTTCTGCAGTCTCTTATTTAAGTGGTGTGATAGATAATGTTAGGGCTCGAGAAGCAGTAGCACAAAGTGTGCCATGCTGAAAACTTCAAATTAAAATATCCTCAAAACCAAGGTCTCCCAGACCTTCTCTTGTAGGTGCTCCGTCATCTGTTGTCACTCTTTCCCCTCAAAAGTGCAAGAGGAGCTTTCTCTAAAGATCCCCTGTCTACCTAAAGACCAGATCTCCAAGAAGATTAGCAGGAGAATGGACGACTATAGTTGACAAGACACCCAGGGCCCAGGTGTACTTCATCCCAGGCTATCATCTGTCCTTTAGGGCCACTCACATCCCCTAAAAATCATTTTCTCTTCCTCTGAAAGTGCCCACATCCTCCACTCCCTCTTCCCTGTAAAGAGGACATTTAACCTTCCATATTTCAATGCATTTCAAGTGCTAACTTTCCTGGAAGCCCCCATGCACATAGTGCACTTGCATGTCTTTTCTCTTGTTAGTCTATTATCTGTATATGTCAGCAGACTCAAAGAGGGGAAGGGAAGTTTCTTTCATCAGATAGGTAGAAGATAGATAGCCAGACAGACACACAGACAGACAGACAGATAGAGTGTGTTAGGATTTTTCTGATGGAGGAAATATGATATCAGAAAAGAAATAGGGACCTGAGAACCCTAGAGAATAGGATTATCAAAACAACTTTTCTGAGTTATGTAATGCCATTAAGCAAGTCTTTGCTTCTCTTTGAGTTTTGTTTGTTCTCAGTTGTGGGGTAAAGAAAAGATTATCAAAATCCCTCCCATCCCCCGCCAGGGATTTAGCTCAGTGGTTCCGGTGCCTGCCTTGCAAACGCAAGGTCCCGAGTTCAATCCCTGGTACCAAAAAAAAAAAAAAAAAAATCAAACAAACAAAAAAATCTCTCCCATCCCTAAAATTCTATGTCTTGGAATGTACTTCTACTTATAGTTTATTTTATTTTATAGCTTATTTATAGTTGATTTCATGTCATAGTTTATCTAAGTTTGTGGGGTTTTACTTATGTTGTTGATTTTGCTAAATATTTCAGTCCTGTTTGTAATTTTTTCCTGAAAATGTGAGCAGATGCAAGCTCTCAATTTTAATGTTGTTTTGATGGAAAAATATAATCCATTTAACCATAAACCATGTCATTTCACACTTTCCAAGAGGGAATATCTGTACCAACAGAAACAGCCCATTGTATTCAGTTTTAAGTGATCACCCTCAATCTTTCCGGTGGATGGGCAGGTATGGGGGTGGGTGAGCAAACAGAAAGAAAACGGAATGAACAAATGGTCTTGCTGTGTAATATTAGGCATAATTCACAGGTGACACCAAGAAAATTAAGTGCCAGGTGTATGTCTTTCAGCAATTAAGGATGGTTGGACACTGTCCCTATTCTAATAAGAGGCTCATGGATGAGTCTGCAGCTCGAGTCCACAGAAGCAGCACAATCTACTCACCAACTTCCCAAAGGGCTCAGTGGCACTGTCATTAAACTGCTTTCTCTCTATCAACAGATCTGAATACTACATGGCCCTTGCTAAGGGAGGCCAGAGCCAACCTTTCAGCCTGCTTGTCAAAGGAAAATCTCTCATGGCAGATACATTTCCTGGCCCCCTTTCCTTTATAGATCCTGAAAGTTATAGAGTGCTCCTAACAAGTCAGATGCATTTTCTTTGTCTACCATATTCCATATAAAAAATAAACACACCAACACCATATATACCTTGAGCCATTTACAGTCTGTGAAATTTTGAGATTCTCAAGACCAGCAATGAATTGTAAGTTTCAAAGAGGAATATTTCATTTAGAAGAATTTTTTTAAAGCAGCTTTCTATTTTGGCCTAATATAGTAATATAATCAAATAGCTGTTGTCTTAAGTTGTTGAATTGTCCTTAACTAATATAGAAAGTCCAGCTGACCAAAACTACTACTATCCCAGGTTCAGAAATATAAAGAAGGATAAATTTGTGTCATTTGTAGGAAAATGGATGCACTTTGAGACCATAAGGTTAAGTGAAATAAATCAGATGCACAAGCTTAAACACCACGTTTCTTTTATATGAGAAACCCAAAGTATAAATAATTTAAAGAGCAAAAGAAAAGTTAGGCAATAGGAAATAGGGAGGTAGATGTTTGTTAAATGGGAAGAGGATTTTGAGAGGACAGAGGGAAGGAAGAGGAAGGGGAATAAAAAGAATTAAGATGTGCTATATACATGTACCCACTGCCCACAATGAATGTAATCAACGTATACTACAAACATGGACTAATAAAATAAAATAAATAAAATAAAGACACTCCTGGGCACAGGCTAGTGCAGCTGAAGACCTTGCTGTCAACAGGGCCTTGTGATTGCTGCTTTAGGCAGCCACTTCCTGCAGCTGCCATCTGCCTGATTAGAAGGGGAAAGGCCTATGGTGACAACCTCGGGCAGTTCTCCACCCTTTAGGAAACAGAAGGAAATACTTGGGACTCTAATTAGAGACCTGGAACTACCATTACATAGTTCAAGCAGGCTTAAAGAGGGAGGTTATGGGCCTGAAATAAGCTGAGCCCTTCACTGCCATATTCCACATGGCCCTCTACTCCTCTGGCCAGAGTCTACTCTGCTCTTTTTATTCTTTTTCTAAATTCAAAATCTAAGCATCCAGCTGTTGGCTCAATTATTAAGAAAAATTTCCCCTCTGCACCAGCCTGTGAGCTGTTGGGTCATTCATTTGTAAGTGTTCATTAGGCACCAGGTATGGAGCTAAATGCTCCAGTGACAAAGGTGAAATAAAATCTTGGCTTGAAAATAAAAGTACCTAAAACATGGTGAATTCAATGCTCTGCTCTGCCCTATGTTTTGTTCTGACCCTCTCCCTCTCTCCCCTTTTTTACTTTTTCTCAATTAGCCCAGTGGCTAAGAATGCAGGCTCTGGGCCCAAACTGTCCTTGAATCCCAGCCTTATCTCATCCCTGTAGCTCAATACTCCTTGCCGCACTCACACATTAAGTAACTTACTCATGGCCACACAGCGTTCAAGGCATAGAGCCAAGAGGGGGAAAAGCCACTGATTCCATAAGCTTCTGATTTCATGCACTAAACCACTGTCCTGTATTGCTTTTCCAAACTGCACGTGCTATCTTTCACTTAAAAATACAATATAGGGGCTGGAGGTACAAGTCAGTAGTAAAGCACATACCAATCATATGAGAGGCCCTGGGTTTGTACATGTATGTATTAAGTATACATACAAATAAATATGCATTTACTTATTATAGAATTTATATGTTTTGAATATGTATTTATATATTTAACAAACCCCCTATTATTGAACATTTAGACCATTAGTAATTTTCACTATGATAAACAACAGTGACCATTGTTCTTATAAACACAGGTATTTCTGTGTCATTTATGCTCTCAGGATGAACACCTATAAGTAAACACCTTATCAAAGACTCTTCACTTTTCAATAATCTTAATAACTGATGTCCAGTGCCTTCTGAGAAGCTGCTAGTCAGCCAGCTTGGGCAACTGTTTCCCCTGTACCTTTTCCAATACTGCTAAAAATTTTTCAGGCTATGAAATGAAAAAATTTCTAAATCTGACTGGGTGTGGTAGCACATACCTATAATCCCAGCACTGGAGAGCCTGAGGCAGGAGGATCACCACCAGTTTGAGGCCAGTCTTGGCTATATAGTGAGTCCAAGGCCAGCCTGAACTACACAGTGAGATCCTATCTCAAAAAAAAATTGAATCTCAAAAAATTTTCAGACATCTATTGTTATCGGTTAGTAGTTAAACAATTCTCTATTAACTATCATTTATAATTTAATTCTTTGGAAAATGGCCTTTCCCTGTTTTCTAACAGTTTTGAAATTTCGTATTGATTCTGTTTTCTTTATGTATTGATATTGACCTTTTGTCTGATATAATGTTGAAATAGTTTTTTCAACTTCTACTGGGAAAAGTTTCGTCCTCATAAAAAAAAAATTGCGTGTGTACATATAGATGATTCTCTCAACTTCAAGAGTATAAACACATTCGCTCACATTTTCTTCTAGTCCTTTCTGGAAGTCACTTTTAGAAATTAAGCCTTTCACGCAGGTACCACAGGTATAGCCAAGACATGGCTGATAGCAGTAGGGAAAAAAACATTGTAAGCAAACCAGATAAAAATGTTACTGTTGAAGAATTTCAACTTTTTAGAAGTTTTGAATTTCAATTTTAAAGTGATTATTTTTAAATCATGATATAATGACCTACAGTTATTTTACAGTAACTTTAAAGATGGGGGAAAGCAAACTCTCAGACTGCTGAGAGAGGTCACTGCCACATGAGGCGCAAAAGGCTGTGCGCTTGTAGGACACACCCAGGTCACGGCAGTGTGAACTGAAATGGAGTTGCACCGGGAGCCCTGGCACTCAGATTCTTCGAAACAACGTCTTCCTCATCCACCCTTCCCGCAGTGCTTCGTGTCCTTGTTCAGTTTATGGCTTTCGTCTCAAAGGCTGTGCGAGTTCCTCATAGGCCCTCACTGTGGCTGTGGAAACTGCATTCAGCCCTGAGTCAAGGCCAGCGCCCTACTTTGCCGAGATCAGTGGAAAAATAAGCGCGGGACCCCTTGCGCAGAAAGGGCTTTTTCTTTTCCCACGGTTTTTCTCCTACCCCTTCCTGTTGTGCGCGCGCGTGTGTGTGTGTGTGTGTGCGCGCTCGTGTGTGTGTGTGGCTTTTGCTCTTTGATGCCACCCCCCCCCCCCACCGCACAGGGAGGCTTGCGGGGCGAGCGCACCCCCTCCAGGGGCCCCCGGGGGAGGAAGCGGCTGCAGGCGGATCTGGAGGAGGCGGGAGACTCCAAGCTGCCCGCTTCTATTCAGTTGTCCCATTCAGACTTCAAAGACGCGAATGCAACACTAAATCCGAAATCCCGCGGACGCCGCAGAAACCGGCAGAGGGTCGTGCCCGGGCTCCTCTCGCTCCACTCAGGCGCCTCCTCCCTGGCTCTGGTCTGCACGCCCCGTGCCATAATTAACTTCTCACCCCGCCTCTCCTCGCCTCCCAGCCCAGTACCCACAAGCACCGAGCTGGCTGAGATAAGCACCAGCGGGTAGGAGAGCAGCCAAGACGCGCTTCCGTGGGGGTCGCTGGCGCCCCCAGCGCACCCCACTTAATTGCCGGGAGACAGGCTCTAGGACTGCTTTCCATACTATTCCTAGAACCAACCAGCCCGAACCTTTCATTAAGATACAAAAACAAATAACTATGGTACTGTATTTTAACAGCTTAAACAGCTCCGTTTGTTCAGCTAAAGCAGATAAAGCGCTTTCCAGAAATACACAGAGGAGCACTTGGGGCCTGATGTATGCATAACAATGACAGCTGCGAAGTCACAAAGGAAGTACCATTTAGGTGGCATTTGCTAATGAGTTATATTTTGGGAAGGAAAGGGGAAAAAAGGCTATTAAAATAATGAGAGTCAAAGCCAAAGAAGAAATCCTCTCCCATCTACCTTATTTTATGAATCTACACCAGGATTATTTATTGGCAGTGAGACCGGGTGGCCTCACTAGGAGTAGGTTCTCATGTTTAATAAGGGAAGGCTCTGTCTTGGCTGACTCTTCTGCCCCCTGTGTTACATTTAAGTAGGTATCACACGCACAAGATCATTCTGCACTTGTGTGACTGTAACATTTGGTTTTGCTTTCACAAAGATTGTGGTAATGATGAGACACACACATATACTTAAGGACCACAATCAAGAAGCAGAATTCCTAAAAATAGGCAGGTGAATGACTTTATTCAGTGAATACAATTAAAAGCTCTGCTGAAAAATAGGAAAACGATTTACAAATATTTTCTTCAATTTTAAAGTTATGTATTCAAAATAAGTCAGCAATAGAGCTTCACGAACTTGCAATTCAAGCAAAGAATAAAAATTAATTTTGTCACTTCGCATCGCATTCAAGGAGTGTTTTTAAACATTAGCTTAATTGATTTTCCACCTAGTAACAAAAGTGATTTTTTAATTACATCAGTAACTGTTTAGAAGGACGGCAAACTTTTCCCTGAATTAAGGCAGACCTGACAATTTGCAGATGAATAGGCTGATCAGAGAAATGGCCTGTTTCCATGTGACACTGAAAATTTTCACATATGTCATAACCCTTAGGAGTTTTTTTGTTTGTTTTGGTTTTTTTTTGTACCGAGGATGGAACTCGGGTCCTTGCGCTTACGCAGCAGGCAGCGAAACCACTGAGCTAAATCTCCGGCCCCTACCCTTAGGAGTTTTGAAAGTGCAGAGGAGCAAATACTCCAGTTGAAAGAGAACTGAGCTGCATTATTCCTGCTCTAAGGACATTTTAATTTAATTTGGGAAGAGTAAGGAACATCTACAGCTAAATCAGTGCAAATGACTTAAACCAGGGGATGCAGAAGCATCCTCCTCTCTGGATTTTAAGTCCTCCCCCTTGCCTTCTTCCAAATAGAGCCATATCTTCTAATCTTGACCTCTTTTTGTCAACCCCTCATTCTAATCTTAATCTGAGTTCCTTTCTTGATCGAACTCTTGAGTAAAAGTCAACCCTAACCAACACACTCACAACCAAAAATATATTATTTGCTTGCCTATTTTGGTTTAGATTACTCGGTACAAGACAAAAAACATTTGATTTTAAATCGTGTGCTGGGGAGTCAGTGCCTGGTTTGTAACACGGGGGGCAAGACACGGTCAAAACTGGATTAACTCTTTAGAGTGCTTCGATTCTCCCCCATCGCCCTGCTTGACTGGTGCTCTCTTCCTTCACATCATTGCCCTCCCTACCTCTACTCCCATCCTCTATCCCATCTTTCAAAACAGTTCTTAATATTTTCTAGCTATTAGTCCTCTGTCTGAGAAATAGCTGGCAAAATTTTTTCTCATTTTGTAGATTCATTCCAATTTATTTGTTTCTGTTGCTGTGCAGAAGCTTTTTAATTTAATGTGATCCCATTTATTATTTCTAGGTACTATTTCCTGTGCAGCCAGGGCTCTGTTCAGAAAGTCCTTGCCTATGCCTATGACTTCAAGTGCTTTACCTATTTTATCCTCCAGCAGGTTAAGTGTTTCTGTTTTAACATTTAGTTGTTTCATTCATTTTGATTTCAGTTTAGTGCATGGTGAGAGATACGGGTCTAGATGGAATCTTCTGCATGTGAAGAGCCAGTTTCCCAGCACCATTTATTAAAGAGGCTGTCTTTCCTCCAGTGTATGTTTTTAGCCCCTTTGTGAAAGATCAAACAGTTGAATGTACTTGTGATTGTTTCTGCATCCTCCATTCTGTTCCACTGATCCTCATGTGTGTTTTTGTGCCAGTATCATGCTGTTTTTATCACTGTAGCTTTGTAAGACTGTATAACTTCAAGTCCAGGATTGTGATGCCTCCTACTTTGCCGTTGTTACCAAGTATTGTTTTAGCCATTTTGGGTCTCCTTTTTTTCCATATGAATTTTAGGGTTTTTTCCAGTTCTGTGAAGAATATTGTTGGCATTTTGATTGAGATTGCATTAAATCTGTATATCAATTTTGGAAGTGCACTCATTTTGACTATATTGGTTCTACCTATCCACCATCAAGAAATCAAACAATAACAAATGCTGGTGAGGCTATAGGAGAAAGGAGCCCTTCTACATTTTTGGTGGGAATATGAAGTAGTACAAGCATTATGAAAATCAGCATGGAGATGTCTCAAAAAGCTAAAACTAGAAATGCCATTTGACCTAGCTATTCCTCTTCTAGGTAACTTCCCAAAAGAGTTAAAGACATCATATTACAGTAATATAAGCATATCCATATTTACAGAAGCACAGTTCATAATAGCTAAATCTTAAAAGTGGCTTATACATCCATCAACAGATGAATGGATAAAGAAAATGTGGTATTTATACACAATGAAGTATTACTCTGCCATTAAGATATTTTGAGTCATTTTTAGGAAAATGGATGCACTTTGATATCATAATGTTCAGTGAGTCTGTGACCAAACCACCCTGAATGCACCCAGTCTCTTCTGATTTGGGAAGCTAAGCAGGGTCGGGCCTGGTTAGTACTTGAATGGGAGACATAATATTAAGTTAAATAAATCAGACACACAAGCTTAAATATCACATGGTTTCTCTTATATGAGAAACCCAAATTATAAATAAGGAGCAAAATAAAAGATAGATAATAGGATGTAGAAATATAGATCTTTCTCAGATGGAAAGGGGACCAAGCGATGTGTGGAAGAGGGAGGGAGGGAGGGAAAGGGGATGAAGAAAGAACTGAGACATGGTAATGTATGTGTACCAACTCCCCATAAGGAATGTAAACATTATGCACTGTAAATATGTACTAATAAAAAAAATTAAATAATAATAAATTTTTTAAATAAATAAGAGTTCTTATCCCTTCTTACATTAATATCCATCATGCCCTACCTCAGTTGTTCTCAAAATGGATACGGGTACTATTACAGAAATCAATTCCCAGATCCCCAGCATGCCCAGCATGGGATTTTTTTTTCTAAAACTGCTCTGAGGAAGTCTGTGGTCCAGGTGTCCTGGTGGTTTCCTGTTTCCATGTCCCCTTTCATAGGAACCCTTCCCCATGAGAAAGAAGAAAGCACTCATCCCCCCATTGGGACTTACCACAATGTGTCACCTCAGGGCTTAAAAGCCTCAGAGGCACCGAGATGAACTCACCACGGGCTTGCTGCTCACAGTACCTAGACACTGATACTATGGGACTGGGTTTTGGCAAAAAGAAAAGGCTTTTTTCACATCAACTGACCAGGAAGCCAGGATCTGGGGAGAAAAAGCAGATCTGCCTCTTCAATCAGATGGTATTGGGGAATTTACCAGAAGGGAAGGGGGAGAAGTTGGGTGAGTAGGGCTTTTAAGGGTTGTTTTGTGCAGGTGTAAACAGTCATCATGACCCTGCACAAGCTGAATATTTCCTCTTGGGAAATTATCATGGTTTGGGGGACACATAAAGATTATTGACCGGTTGAGGTGGCTTCTGAGCATGACAATTTTTGGAAAGCTGGTTCCAAAGCATCCTTGACTGGATTCTGGAGGGTTTTTCTGAAAAACAACTCAGGAAGGTTGTTACTTAAGGAATTTATGTTCCCTAGATCCAAACCTTAGCTGATTTCAGGGTTGGTGTTGAGACTGTGAATGTGTCTAATGGCTGAGTGACAATTACTTTTCCAGATGAGGTAGTTTCCAGTTCATCTAAAAGAAAAGCTGATAAATCATTTGAAATTCATGATAGATCATTGTGGCTTTGTTAGGATATATAATCATAATCACTTAATGGCAAAAATGCATTCTGAGAAATATGACATGAGGTGATTTTATCCTTGCATGAAGACCACAGAGTGTACTTACACAAACTGGGACAGCTGCTCCATGTCTAGGTGATATAACATGATTTTATGAGACCAGCATCATGCATGTGGTCTCTCCTTATGTGACAGCATGACTCTCTTGGGCAAGTGGATGGCTTTCCTATAACAAAACTCTTCATCCCCATCTACTTATTTTAGTAAGTTTCTTAATCCAAGTTTTCTTAACATATTGGAGTTGGACTATATATCTTTCTCATATCTCACGAATGCAGGAAATAAGTTTTTAAATGCCCAATCTATCTCTTTAAAATATATATTTCTAATGAAAGTTTTATTTTTATATTTAGTAGCCATTAACACTTGTAATACAATGGTGTTGAACACCAGTTGAATACTACTAATAATTGTGATAACTCAATTCAGAAGAAAGTCTTTCAAACACTCGAGGTCCAATCAATAGTCAAATAAATCAGTTTCAATTCATTTTTACATATTTTTGGTCCAGAAATAAATTTAAGAATTTCAAGCATAGAAAACACAGGATGAGGGCTGGGGATGTAGCTGAATAGTAGCGTAATTACCTAGCATGTGCAAGTCCTGGTCTGAAGTCCCAAGAAAAGGGAAGGAAGGAAGGAAGGAAGGAAGGAAGGAAGGAAGGAAAGAAGGAAGGAAGGAGAGAGGGAGGAGAAAAGAAGAAAAATACAGGATAAAATTCTACTAGAGAATGAAATAAAAATATGATTTCAGAGGGTTTAGGGAAAGGTGGATAATATAAAATGCTCTTCTTATATACACCCATGTACTTTTATCACTTCTATTGAAACGTCATTGAATACATTAAAACTGATGTATTAATGCTATTTCAAATAAAGCAGAAGTAGACATTGTATTCTTTGCAACTGTGTACACACTTAAGTTGAACACTTTTAGATATCAACTTTACAATGTGCAAGAAATACTCAAGTTTTAAAGAATTCTCTCTGGTATCCATCAGTACCCAGGAACATTTAAGACCACTGCTGCTCTGCATCATTCCAAACCACACTTTCCCCTCCCCAGCATCACTACCCAAAATGTTCAGCTCTAGCGTCGTGGTCAGGAGCTGAGGTGTTGGAGTCAGGAGGCCCTAAGTATAGCTCCTGGGCTGAGCATCAGGCAAGCAAGGTACTGAGTGTGCAAACCTCAAGACTCTCACCTCAGGTTCATGCAAGCTTGTACCTGCATTTGCACAAACCAGAGAGCTCACCTCCCTAAACTTTGTGCTTTGAGAGCCTCTCTTAGCACACCCTAGTCTATTCCATTTATCACTAGGTGATCTCAGAAGAACATTTAGCTTCTCTGAGCTTCAGTATTCCCATTCATAAAAGCCAGGGGTAATATTATTTTCCAGAGTTTCCAGGGAGGGGTAAGTAGAGAAATGAATATAGAGTACTTGGCAAAGTGCCTGCCTGTAGACATCGATCAGTATGTAGTGCCTGCTTTACTCTGATGCAGAGGAAATATCTGATAAGCCAATTCTTAATGAGGCAATAATCACAGAAAGACTCAATGGATTTTCATTCCCAGAAGATTGAATTGCAAAGGCACTATTCAAATTCTCGCCCCCCCATCTCATTCTCAGTTTTATTGACACCCAGACACACTCATTCATCTCTGTGCTGTCCATGGCTGCTTTTCCACTACAATAGCAGTCTTAACTAGTTGTGACAGAAACCATAGGGCCTGCAAAACCTAAATACTTACTATCTGATTTTTTTAAAGGAAAAATACTCTTGATCTAGAAACCTAACCAGCCTGTATCTTCCTTTAGCTGCTCTTAGCATATCTTAAAATATCCCTTCAGCTTTCAAAAAGATGACTCTGGTAATCTGAGCTACTCAAGAGGGTGAGGTGGGAGGACCACAGATCAAGTGCAGCCTGGGCAAGACCCTGGCTCAAAATAAAAAATAAAAAGGGATGGAGAGATTGGCATAATGTCACACACCTGTCATCTCAGCACTAGGGAGGCTGAGGCAGAAGGAACATGAGTTTGAGGCCAGCCAGGGGTTTACAGCAAGACCGTGTCTCAATAAAAAGGGGGAGGATGGGGATGTAGCTCAGTGCTAGTGTATCCCTGTGTTTGAACCCCAGTACTGAAAAAAGGACTTTATTAAATGTTTACAGAAAACAAAATGCAAATTAATGCAGAGAATACAATAAGTGCACAAACACTGGACACTGGACTTTGGCTTCTGACCCTGTGACAGCTGACTTAGCACAACTTGCTCCCAATGTCTTTAGTGTCTACTTTCTAATCCAGCTCCAAAGTAGCTTCAGATTCCTCATTGCCTCTTGCAGCCCAATTCTGTGTGGAGCTCTCCATTGTGTGATCCAACATTTAGGAACTATCTCTTGGACATCTTGAAATCTTCTACTTAAAACCTCAATAGAGTCCCACACCCTTTGCAGATGGAGAAATCTACCTGCATGTGATGTTTGCTCCCAGCGAAGTCCACACTCTCGGATTCTACACCCTGGCTGCCACCACTCACCAACTCCAAGCCCACTCTGTCTTTTGTTTCCCGTGGGGACCAGGCAGCAGAGGCACTGACAAACCAATGAACCTGATCATGGACCAGGCTTATGCACCAGGAGAGGGTAAGACTGAGAGTTGGCAGCTCTGGGGAGAAATAATGGACTTGACCAGCAGCTCTAGCCCCAAGAAAAGCTCATGGCTATTGTAAACTACATAACCAGCATGGAGTTTTACTCCAAAAGTGACTCCTTCATGGCAGGCTAGAGTTGGTAAAGAAACTGAATGCAGTTACTATATTGCTAGAGAATATTTAATCAGGCTCCATTCTGGGAAGGGACTGTTTAAGACTGAAGCACAAAACAATTCCAGTTTAGGGTTTCCAGTGTTACCCTCCTACAGTGACTGGTGAAAGACAGCCATGGGAGACAGCTGCAGAGAGGGTACAGCCTAGACATAGATCCCCTGAGAACTTTAACCTCAGTCTGGGAAGGACATAGTCCCCAGCCTTTGTGGTGAGAAACCAGACCCAGCAAGTGTGGCTTCCAGAGATGGCTGGATCTGAACCACGTCCAGCAATCTGCTTAAACCTCCAGACCAAAACCATCTTTCAAAATTGATGGAAAAATAAGGTATTTCCATGACAAAGAGTATCTTAAAAAAATTCATGACCACCAAACCAGCACTCCAAAAAATACTTAAGGATAACTGAGAAAGAGACAATGAAGCTAACAAAGCCACAGGCAGAGGGAGCACTTAAGAAGAGAGAAGAGGCCCGGGAATTTTGCTCAGTGGCACCTCGCCTGCCTCACAAGTGGAAGGTCCTGAGTTCGATTCCTGGCACCAGGGAAGAAGAGGAAGAAGAAGGGGGGGAGGGGGAGAAGGAGAAGAAAAGAAGAAAATTAACAACAGGAAAATAATGCAATGACAAGAATTAGTCACTATCTTTCAGTAATAACTCTCAATGTGAATAGCCTCAATTCCCCAATCAAAGGACACAGATTGGGTAGAATGGATCATGAAACAAAATCCAAAGATATGCTTTATATAAGAAACATATTTAACCCAAAAAGAAATTCACAGACTGAAAATCAAAGCCGACTTCAAGCCAAAACCGATCAGAAGAGGAGAAGAATTTCGCTACATACTGGTTAAGAGAGCAATTGTACAGGAAGAGATAACAAGTATAAAGGTATCTACACCAAACAAAGGCTTCATGATACTTCAAAAAACAAACACTACTGGACATAAAAGATCAGATAAACATCAACATAATTATAGTAGGAGACTTCCATACCCCACTGTCACAAATAGACAAATCAACTAGAAAAAATTTTTTTAAAATATCACAGTTGAACCAAACCTTCAAACAAATGAACTTAATAGATATCTGCAATGTTCTACCCAACAACAGAATACACACTGTTTTCAGCAGCACATGAAACTTTCTCCAAAAAAGACCACATACTAGCCAATAAAGCATGCTTAAGTAAATGCAAAAGAACGTAAATTATCCCATGCATATTATCAGACCATAGCAAAATAAAAAATAGATAATAGGGAATAGGAAGTAGGTCTTTCACAAAAGGGAAGGGTACCAAAAGATGAAGAGAGGAAGTTGGGAGGACTGGGGAAGGGGCTGAAGAAGCAACTGAGATATGTTATGTACATGTATCAATTCACCACGAGGAATGTGATCATTATGTACTGTAACGTGTGCTAATAAAAAATTTTTAAAGGAAAAAAAATACCTCAACAGAGTCCCATTTCCATAGCTCCCCAGAAATCTTGGGGGTGGGTGTTGGGAACTGAATTTAGAGCCTCTACGCTGAGCTGGATCTTCAGTCCTTTTTAATCTTAATTTTATTTTTTCTATTTTCTATCTTTTATTTTTATCTTTATTTGTATTTTGTGTTATTCTCAAACTTGTATATAGAAATAATGCACTCAATCCCAATTAAAATACTAATAGCATTCCTCACAGAACTAGAGAAAATAATCCTGAAATTCATATGAAACAAAAAGAGGAGCAGAATAGCAAAAGCAATCCTGGGTAACAAGAGCAAAGCAAGAGACATCACAATTCCAAACATCAAGTTATACCACAAAACTACAGTGTTAAAAACAGCATGGTACGGGCACAAAAACAGACATGTGGGTCAGTGGAACAGAATAGAGGATAGAAACAACCCCAGCCACATCCAGCTACTTGATCTTTAACAAAGAGGCAAAAAACATGCACTAGAGGAAAGATAGACTCTTTAATAAACCGAGTTGGGAAAACTGGCTCTTCACTTGCAAAAGATTGAATCTAGACCCCTATCTCTCACCATGTACAAACCTGAAATCAAAATGGATTAAATATCTAAATGTTGAAACAGAAACATTTAATTTTCTGGAAGATAAAATAGGTAAAACTCTTGGAGACATAGGCATAGGTAAAGACTTTCTGAACAGAGCCTCAGTGGTACAAGAAACAGCAGCAAGAATCAACAAATGAGGCCATATCAAATTAAGACGTTTCTGCACATTAAGGAAACAACCAACAGAGTGAAGAGCCACCCTACAGACTGAGAAAAAATTTTTCCAGTTATTTGTCAAACAGAGGACTAATATCTAGATATATAAAGAACTCAAAAGTATTAGACCCCCTAAAATAAAAGACCAAGTTAAAAATAGGCAGCTGAAATAAACACACATTTTTCAGGAGAAGTACAAATGGCTAATAAATATATGAAAAAATGTTCAACCTTTCTGACAATTAGATAAATGCAAATTAAAACAACACTGAGATTCGATCTTACTCCAGGAAGAATGGCTACCATCAAGAAATCAAATGATAAAAGCAGGTGAGGCTGAGGGTTAAAAGGAGCTCTTCTGATAAAGGAGACAAGTCATGGCAAAGCTGGCTGCAGATATCAGCAGGATCTGTGAATTATACGACCCCAGGGCAGGGCCACACAACTCTCAGGAACTTCTCTTGAGCTCCCATGAGGTCTGGGTGGTATGAAAGAGACAAGACACTGCAAGGAGCTTGTTATCATAACCTCTCACTATAGCCTGTCCTGAGTCCCCCAGACCAGGATGTACTGCAGTTGTTCCTTTTATCCTTCTCCCTCTCTGACCTATGTTTGCTCTGCAGAGCTAGTTCTTCCCTTACCCATTCACTCTTCATTTTAAAATAAAGTTTTGTCTCCATTTTTAGCTTGTCCAATTCCTTGCTTGAGGCGAGAAAGATCTGGAATACTTTTGTTTGGCAAGCCATTTTCAAAATAACTACCCAACAACCCTTCTACATCATTGGTAAGCATGTAAAGTAGTACAACTATTATGGAAATCAGTATGGAGATTCTTCAAAAAAACTTAAAATTAGAAACTCCATTCAACCCAGCTATTCCCCTCCTGGAAGAGTTAAAGACATCATATTGTACTGATATATGCATACCAATATTTATAGCAGCACAATTCATAATAGCTAAATCTTGGAAGTGGCCTATAAATCCATTAACAGATGAATGGATTAAAAATACAGCATTTATATACAATGGAGTATTACTCTGCCATAAAGAATGATAAACTTGAATCATTTTTAGGAAAATGAGTGCACCTTGAGACCATAATATTAAATGAAATAAATCAGATACACAAGCTTAAATATCACATTTCTCTTATATGAGAAACCCAAAGTATAAATAAAAAGCAAAATTAAAGATAGATAATAGGAGAAAATGAAATTTTCAAAATAATTGAGTTTTTCCCAAATATCTTTTGGTCTTTGCTTTCTAACTCCATTTTGGTAAGAAAACATAGCCTATATAGTTAAAATCTTTTTAAATTTCTTGAGAATTGTTTTTTTTCCCATTAAGTTTATTGGTACATTTTAGGTATAGAATACAGTTACGTTCATCATTGGGAACTTGTACCTGTACATGATGTATCTTGGTTCTTATTTTTTCCCCCTTCCCCTGCCCTCCCTTCACCCCCTCCACCCTTCCCTATTTACAAAGACTTTGTTTCCATTTTTTTCCTTTTCTCATATTTTTTCTTTTCCCTACCCCTCCCACTTCCCCTACTCCTTTAGACCTTTTCTTGAGACTTGCTTTATGGATCTGAATACAGTTTGTCTTAGTGAATAACCAATGTACACTTGAAAAGAATTTTTATACACCAGAGGTTGAGGTAGCATTCTAAGGGACACAAGACTGTTGGGAGAGTGCTTCAAAGTCATCTGGCTGAGGGGTGAGAAGCCCGGCATGTTCTGGGGAGCAGGCCTGAAAGAAAGAGTTGAGACATATTGGGAAGATTCCTCAAAAAGACTAAAACTAGAAATTTATTGGATCCAGCTATTTTCTTCCTACGTATATTTCCAAATGAGTTTAAAACATCATATTACACTGATACAATGAATGCTCATGTTTTTAGCAGCACAATTCACAATAGCTAAATCTTGAAAGTGATCTATAAATCCACCAACAGATGAATGGATGAATGAGGGTTAGGGTTAGGGTATTTATACACAATGGAGCTCTACTCTGTCGTAAAGAAAGACAAACTTGAATCATTTGTAGGAAAAGGGATGCACCTTGAGACCATAATATTAAGTGAAAAAATAGACAGTAGGAAATAGAGAGCTAGGTCTTTCACAAACGGGAAAGAGGCCGGGGGGGGGGGTGCTGAGATGTGTTATATACATGTACCAACTTCCTATGAGGAATGTGATCATTATATACTACAAACATGCACTAATAAAAAATAAATATCAAAAGTTTCAACAAATTCCCACTTCCACAGCACCTCAGAAACCCAGCCCCCCCTTTTTTATTTTCATCCTCCCACTTCCTAATTTCTTACCTCTACTTTTATCTGTGTTTCCATAATTATGCCTTTTCCAGAATATTATAAATTTGGAATCATACAGTGTACTGCGCTTTCAGGTTGGCTTCTTTCACTTAATGTGCATTTAAGTTTCCTCCATTTCTTTCATAGCTCATTCCTTTTTAGTGTTCCATACTATCCCATTGTCTGGATGTACCACAGTTTATTTATCCATTCATCTACTGAAGGATACCTTGGTTGCTTTCAAGTTTTGGCAATTCTAAATACAGCTGCTGTACACATCTGGGTGCAGCCTTCTGTATGAAGAGAGAAATACTCAGTGCACTTGAGTAAATGCCAAGAAATTTACCTTGCTAGCTGGATTGTATGTTTAGTTTCATAAATTAACTTCCAAACTTCCAAAGTGGCTCTGCCATGTGGCATTTGCACTGCAATGACTGGCAGTGCCGGTTGCTGCACATCCTCACCAACACTGAGATTGTGGCTATTCTAATAGGCGTGTGTGGTATTTCATTGTTGCTTTAGCATACATTTCCCTGGTGACATATGACGTGGAGCACCCTTCATATGTTTATTTTCTGTCTGTCAATCATCTTTGATGAGGCATCTGTTAAGGTCTTTGATCTATTTTTAATTAAGTGGATTATTTTCTCATTGTTGAGTTTTAACAGTTCTTTGTTCATTTGGGATAATAGTCCTTTATTGGATTTCTTTTTTGCAAATATTTTCTACTAGTCAATGGGTTGTCTTTTCATTCTTTTGACATTGTCTTTGTAGAGCAGAAATTTTTATCAGGTTATCAATTCTTTTTTTTATGGATTGCGTCTTTGGTGTCTCATATAAAAGGACATTGCCAAACCTATGGTCACATACATTTTCATCTATGTAGGTTATCATCTAGAAGTTTTGTACTTTTGCATTTTACAGTTAGGTTTGTGATCCATTTTGAGTTTTTTATGAAGGGCATGGGTCTGTGTCTAGATTCACTTTTTTGTGTGTGTATGTCCAGTTCTTGAAAAGACTTTTTCTCCGTTGCATTGCCTTTGCTCTTTTGTCAAAGATCAGTTGACTCTGCTTACATAGGTCTGGGCTTGCTATTCTGCTCCCCTGATCTATTTTTTCTATTCTTCTACCAATACCACATTGTCTGATTATCATAGCTTTGCAGTAGGTTTTGAAATAGAATAATGTCAGTCTCCCAACTTTGTTCTTCTCTTTCAGTATTGCATTGTCTATCCTGGATTTTTTGCATCTCTATATAAACTTTAAGATCAATGTACTGATATCCACAAAATAACTTGCTAGGCCTCCTGGGACTCTTTTTACCTGGTTTTCCATAACATCTAGTGCCAGAGGTTTTTTCCCCAAAGAATGACCCCTTTAATGACCTCACTCAGAAAAGGCCCTTCTCCAGAGCACAAAGCTAATAGCATAAAAACTCCAGGTAAATGTAATATTCCAAAGAAAGAGTGGGCTTCAGGTAGTAGCAGAGAATTTGTTCTCTAATTTCCCAATTTTAGAAATCAAATCTAAAAAAGCATGTTACCTGAGAAAATCAAGCCCATTGGTGGAAACAATCTGAGACCATCATGAGAAATACATAGGTCTAATGTAGCTCCTGAAGGCTGTGGGATAAAGACTGCTCAGAAGGGATGGAAGAAGAGGCAGGGAAGACCATTGGCAGGGGTAGGAGCTGAATAAATGTGGGACAGAAACTGACAGGGAAAATCTGTATCACTCAGAGACTCTGCTGTGAACGCACCTCCAATTTTCCCTTCAACATTATTTCCTCCTTTTTAAATTGTCTCAATAGCAGTGGCAACAGCAACAGACGGCCAGGGGCCCAATCAGTACCGAGGTATTAATGTCTGTATTTATTGAAAATAAAAGGAGGGGATTTGAAGTGATCTTGTAGGAAACAATTAGGCTTTTGTTGAGCAACAGTAAAAGGGAATTTGTCCAATCACCCTTTCATTCTCATTTTATCAATAAAACATGAATTAAAAATGGACGAAATCTCTGGCTCGACAGTAACTCTAAGAGCCTTTCTCTCACCTAGGCAAACTGATTTTTATAATTGTAAGGTAGCTGCTTACCAAGACTGATCTCCACAAAATGTACAAAACTTCCTCAGTATTGCAGTTCTCTGGCCCAATACCATTTTTAACTCCATGATTTTCTTTCCTCAGTCATAGAATAAATATTCTTTTCCTTATGAACTAAGTGGATCTGGACTTTGATGTTAAAATAACCATGAAGAAACTTATTAATAATGGTAAGACTAAGCTTAATCATTTGCCTTTGGATTTTTATCTTCCACTCTATATTCGTGTTTCTAAGAGAAAAAGAGATGAGGTCAAAACCATTATGTCTAGCATTTACTTTGCTTCAAAGGAAAAATATCTTTGTTTCTGTCGGATTGTTGAGCCCCTGTTTAGCATCAATATCATGCTAATAGGTGCTCTGTTTTCTATTTTATAATTTGGATTTCGATTCCACATATTTCACTTTGATGCTTTTGGAAAGAAAGACTCAGGCAAATTATCTATTTATTTCTTTTAAGTGTAATATTAAAGTCCCTTTCTATGCCGTCCTTCCAGGTACCTTAATTAAAATTTTTCAAAAGTTATCAACTTTGTTTTATGTATGGAAGTTTATTGGGGAACAGGAAGGTTGAAATAAGATGAAGGGGATGTTTTCATCAGAGAACTGTTCCAGGAAGAAAAAGCTCCCAGGCATATATAATGTGTTTCAGAAGAAGTAAGGGGAAAAAAGCAGAGGTTGGGAGGAGTCTGATCCTGTGGGTGGCAGACTCACAAGAGACAGCTCACACATGACATGTTTCAGATCTTTTGACACGGTCATGCAAGCAACAGAAAGTTATATGGTTTTTAGTCTCCCAGGTAGCAGTGAAATGAGAATGTGGGTGGATCAGAAAAAAATGAACCTCTCCTCATTTTTTATTTAAATTACTTTCAAGCTAGTTCTAGACTGTGGAGGAGTTGATAAACCGCCTGGTACACACACACACACACACACACACACACACACACACGCTCCCTACTCCTCCACAGCCACACCAGTTTCCAACAGACTCACTCTAGCCAAACCATCACTCATTCCAGCTGTAATTGTGGAAGGAGAGGTCTATGTGGACATCAGGTGTATGCCCCAGGGAAAGAGATGAAATGATAACTTTCTTGCCTCTAAAGAGAAATTCAGACAAGTAGACAAAAAAATGACACATACTGCAGAAGGTCTGACAGGAGCCTGACAGGGATTCTAAGTGTCAGGCACCTACCCCAGCAGGAGGTAGCAGGGTGTGGGAAGCCTTTCCAGAGGACATAATACTTTCCTGGCATTGAAAGAGAGACAGGAGATGTTCAGAAAAGTAAAGAACATTGCTAGGACTCTTGGATGCACAATTCCTAGGTGGAAGATGTGGTGTGGCAAAGTTAGATTTGGAAAAGAAAGCAGGAGAAAGCATGTTGGAGCTACACTAAGAGTCTGGACTTGATTCTGAAACAGATGGGAAGCAATTACTAGGATAAAGAAGGGAATTATTCTCTTTGCATTAACAGCAACAATGTTATGCATAGCGTCTCTTCCTCCCCTAGAGAATCCTATCATGGCTACTCTGCCAGAACAAAAGGCAGCCCAGAAGCAGTGAGTGCGAGGACAAAGAAACATATGTGGCTCAAGAGACATCTATAGGGCGGGGGATTTAGCTCAGTGGTTTCGCCGCCTGCAGCACAAGCGCAAGGACCGGAGTTCGATCCCCGATACCATAAAAAGAAAAAAAGAGAGCCATCTATAAGGAAGGGGACTTGCCAAACATGCTGACGATGGGGAAGCGAGCAGGTAGGTGGTGGTGCAATTCACGGCTCAGGAAGAAGGGCCTCGTAGAGGAGGAGGAAGGGAGGGGGCGAGGGTGGGCACAGCTTAGATGAGATGAATTTAATGAGTGGAAATAGCCAGTGAGCAACTGGGTTGTAGTGATCTGAAGCCCAGGAGATAGGAGAGGATAGAAGGATACGCTTAAGGGCCATCCTCAGGGTAAGAGAAGTAATAAGTAAGAATGAGGTGGTCAAGAAGTATGGACCCCAGGAGTGTTTAGGGGACCTTGAGAAAGAGACTCAGAAGGACTGGGCAGATGGGCAGAATGAAACACATGAGAGCTGTGCAAAAGCCAAGGAGAGTGCTACAGTTTACAACTAGATGCCCCCCCCCAAAGCCTTGTACATTCATAAGCAGAGCTTTGAGAGGTGATTGGATCATGGGGTGCTATACTCATGGGGGGCTTAGTCCACTCATGAGTTTACAGCTAAATGTGCTGTTAGAAGGTAGGGTCTGGTTGGAAGAGGCAGGCCACTGGGGGCATGGCCTGGAAGGGAATATCTCCCTCCCCAGCTCCTCCCTTCTCTCTCTGCTTCCAGGATGCCATGACATGAGCAGATTTCCTCTTTACCAGGCACTTCCACCATGCCCTTCCACCATGCCACTGACCCTGCAAGGACTGAAGCTTGTGAAACTTGAGGCAAAATAAGCCTCTCCTCTTTTAAACTGTGGGTTTCGGGTATTGATCCAGTGACTAAGACAGAGAGAAAGTATTTTAGGGATAGAGTGATCAACAGGAGCAAATACTGCAGAAACATAGTAAGACTAAGCTAGGGAAAGGGCTTGGCCTTTGTAAGTAGGACAGCCTTGAGACTCTTGGCAGAGCAGACTTAGTGGAGCAGTCAGGGTAGAATCCGGACCTAAAAGAGTAAGACTAAGTAGAGATGGGCAAGTAGAAATAGCAACTCAGACTTCAATTCCAAGGGGCTTGACACCAGAGGCAAGTCAAGGGGAAGAGAGGTGTGTGTGTGTATGTATGTGTACGTGCACGTGCATATGTGTGCACATGTCAGAGAGAGGCTTCTCTTAAGAATATGTCATCTCCCATCACCAGGCTGCAGCTGCAGCTCAGTGTTTGTATCAGTTAGGGTTCACTAGAAGAATATATATATGGCTTATGATGACTGCCTGCAGAGCTGCAATGGAAGAACGCAAAAAGGCCATCTGCTCACTGGAGAGCCTGAGGATTCAGTCAAATGTCAAAGACATGGAGTTCGTTGCTGAGTCCAGTGTGAATCTACATGGGAAAGCCAAAGGGTCTGCATTGGAAGTTTGTGCTGGAAGCCTGAAGATGTATTCCCAAAAGCAATGGCAAAGGCTGGAACTTCTCCAAAGAAACAAGAATGAGACTTCCTTCTTCTTTTCCTTTTTATTTCATCCAGGCTACAAGCCTATTGGTTGGTGCCACCCACAGCCAGGGTGGGTCTTCCCTCTTCAGGAAGTCAATCATCCAGACTGACCCAGACCTATTAGAACACTAATCCTCCACTAGGTGTTTCTTATTCAAGTTGACACCACAATTAAGTATCGCAGAGGTAGAGCATTTGCCTGGCAAAGTCATGGGTTCATTCTCCAGTACTGAAAAGAAAGTGTGTGTGTGTGTGTGTGTGTGTGTGTACCTTGTGTACATGCACTCCTTCTATCTCCTTCTCTTTCCTGATCAGTGAGAATTCTGACTCTGTTAGTCCCCTTTTCGTTGCTAGGACAAAATAGCTGACATACACAAGCTGAAGGAGGAAGGGTTATTTTATTTTGTCTCACTGTTCCACAGCTTTTAGTCCTCTCCAAGTCTCACTCCAAGGCAGAAACATCATGGCAGAAGTGGGCGGTAGAGAAAAGCTGCTCACTTTGTGGCAGCCAGGAAGCAGAGAAAGAGTCAGTGAATAAGGGCTGGGACAAATCATCTCCTTCAACAGCATGCAACAAGTAACCTAGTTACTCTAACTGGGCCCCGCTTCCTAATATCTCGTCCAGCTACGAACTCATCAATGGACTAAACCACTGATGAGGTCAGTGCCCTCCTGATCAAATCACCTCTCTAGAGTCCACCTCTGATTATTGCCACATTGGGGATCAACACATGAATCCTCATATTTAAACCATGTTTAGGCTCTAATCTAATTCTTGGGTAAAGTGAAAAAGAAGAATGGTGTGTGTGGGCCAAGAATAAATATCTATGGAATACTTACCACATGTCAGAAATTTCATGTATTTTTTCCTTTTTGTCATCCTACAAGTTCTACCACGTTACCTTTTTTTCTGTATTGCCTTCCTTTGAACTATTGAGAATACTGAGTCAGAAAGTTTCCCCAAAGCCAGCTGTAGATAACAGTGGATTGTAGATTTGGTTCCAGGACTATTTAGGGGAATTTTTGGATGCTGGAAATTGAACCTAAGGGCTTGCACATACAAAGCATGCATCCTACCGCTGAGCCACACCCTGAGCCTCTGCAGGTCTATTTGACTCTAAGACACTGATGCTCTGGGATTGAGAGGGCTGGTCACACTCTATTAACTTTTTTAGGGCTCTTATCTGTGAAATAAAAGCATTAGGTTGGGAAGTCACAGTCTCTGAGTCACTTGCTCTGTGTGGTGGCCCATGCAGTCATGACCCAAGTGTTCCATTGAAGAACCCAATCATTTGGTGAATAAACCATATGAAAATAATCCATCTATTTATCTTCTTGCCATTCCAACTCCTGTCTACACCCTAAAACACACAATTCAATTATTTTCAAACTCTCATTTAAGTGTAGGACAAATAGAGTTAGTTTAGCATAGGTGGCTGGTTCAGCATGTTGAAGCCCCATTACAGTGAACATAAATGGCTTTCCTCACAGTTCCAGAAGAGATTGTCTAGTAAAAGGGATTAAATTCTCTCTTCATATGTATTAGGCTTCTTAATACATTTATCTTGAATTTTAGCTTTTTGTTGATATGTAGCATGCATTCGTGATAGTAAACATATTAGTACTGAGCTTGATGAACTTTAGCAAAGTGAGCACATTCATGTAACCAGGACCCAAGAGGCTCTTTTTCAAGATGATTTGTTCTTTGTTCTTGTGGTTACAAAGCTTACTTGGTAATTCAATTCTCTTCCTCACAGTGAATTTAGAAGGGCTAGCTAATTATAGCTTTAAATGTAAAACACTTTGACAAACTTGAAGTAGGTAGAGAGCTGCTTAAATTGATTATAATGTCACATGGTTTCTACTTAAATTATTTCACCTGGGAGAATGTCAAAGTGTCCTCATTAGCAGATCATGAAAGAAATGAGTTTGAAATTCAATTTAATGGAGACTTGTGAATTTTTTAAACTATTGGTGTTGTTACCCGAAATATTCCTGTTTAAGTTCTCTGTGTCAGTCTCCTTCCCCTTCTAGAACTTTCTCTGCATTTCCTTTTCTCTAGTGATGGAAAACTCTGTGTTTGAAAGTAATAGTGGTGCCCCAAAACCTCCATGTATTACCAGTTGGTCATTTGGTGGGGTCAGAGCTCCCCAGCCTCAATTCTGGGTTTTCAGGCAATGTTAATAATGTTTTTGCACAAACCCACACACAAATTCTAATCTACTTCAGGCAGGAGTAACCTTTCAGTCTTTTATGGTTTGAGTCAAAAGATTTCCCCTAAAAGTTTTGTATGTTCAGAGGTAGGGTTTTCAGAAGATAATATTGTCATGAGGATGCTAACCTCATAATGGTTAAACTCATTGATGAATTCACAGCTGAATGCGCTAGTAGAAGGTGAGGTCCCCATTAAAGGAAGTAGCTCACTGGAGGCTTGCCATTCAAGGCTATATCTTCCTTCTGACTCTCTCAATATCTCTTTCTGTTTTCTGGCTGCTATGAGGTTAGCAGCTTGGCTCAGTCATGTCCTTCCGCCATGATGTTTCTGCCTTGGAACCAACTAACTATGGACTGAAACCATGAACAAAAATAAATCATTTCTCCTTTAAAGTGTGTATATCAGGTATTTCGTTCCAGTGACAAAGCTAACCAATACATGGTCTGAGTTATTCATCTCAGCATAGATGGAGTAGGGCAAGAAAACAACTGGTGCTTCCACTACCTCCCTGAGCAGTGGTGGGGCTAGGGAATGGGCCCTCTGTGACAAAGACAGATGGTAAAATCTAGAGAGACCCAGAGTGAATAGCAAAAAGCAAGGTTCACTAAACAGTGCAGAATTTCCACTCCAGAGGATAATAATACACCGAGCCCCACATGATGGCACTGGAGACTTTGACAAGAGGTTTGCAAGTTCAAGTCCAGCCTGGGCAACTTAAGGGCTTAGTGAAACCCTAGCTCAAAATGAAAAAATTAAAAAGGGCTGTGGATAAAAGTCAGTGTGAAGGCCCTGGGTTCAGAATTAGGGAAAAAAAAGAGATATGACCTGAAGAATAATGATGTTTCCTGTAATACATAAAAAGAATCTCCTTAATTTTATTAACATTTAGCTATACTGTGTCCATTCATTACATCATGACTGAGAATTTCTGGAATGTTTGGTTCTCTTTCTGATAATTATTTTGATAAGTCTAGTCATTTTGTACAATATTTTGGAACTTAGTTTTTCTTCCACTTTCTGTCGGAAAACATCTAGCTCACAATCTAGATTTGTATTCATCATAAACAGATAGTTCTCATTCTCAAATTAGGGGCTTTAATCTTTCAAGCATAGAGATTTTTTACCAAGCAAGTGAAATTTAGCCCGCTTTGGTAGTTATTAACTTTATTCCCTGTCTTGAGGCAAATATCTATAGCTTGTGAATTAAAAATCTGTTATTACTGTTTTGTTTTGTTTTTGCTACTGGCTTATGTGTTATGTAGGTCACCTCTGGTGTACTGTCTTCTCTTTCCAGGGAGAATGTTAGCTCCTTTGAGAGTGGGAACTAAGTCTTATATTTCTTTGTAAGTCCAAAGCGCCTTCCAAAACATATTGCTAATAAATATCTGTTAATTGGCAAGGAAAAAAAGCCTAATTGACCATATTAATATTTTTAAAGTAAGGAATATACTGCCTGATTTTGAACTGTCATAATAGTAGTGTAACCTAAGGGACTTTAAAACTCAAACTGTTGCAGACAACAAACAAATCAACCATCCAATAAGGTTACATATCAAGGAGAACAATACCTTTCCTTTCATACTTCTAGTGATAATTTCACCAGGTGAGGACCTTAGCCAGCTTTGATCCATCTTAGAAAAGTCTTTTGCCCCAGGAGAAGCTAAGAAAATCGTCACACAGCAGCTAAGTGCTTCCCTACAAAACACCTTAGATTATATGCCTGTTCCCAGCTCTACCAATTTGTACAGTCTCAGAAAAACATCACTTTACATATCTGACAATGAAAATTACTCTCTTAGCAAAGCGCAGCACCCCTCTGAAGCAATTCCTGTGAGCGACATGAATAGAAGGAAATAAGAAAGGTAATTCAGGCTGTATGCAAATGAACAGTGTAGGGATTTCATTGACCTTCTCATCAAAGATAGTCATCATAAATCTTGAATAGTGGTATTAATAAGTATTTCAAATGCAAAATATGCAATATATCTGTTTTGCTCATTAAGATGTCTGTTCAACTAAGTATGCAATATCTCATTTAAATAATTATCTAATGGAGCATATTGCACTTCTATGTTGTGTATCAAGGGTGTTCAATCAGGAGAAACTGTAGCCCACTTAGGAATGTTTGTTAATTAAAAGATTTAGAGATTGAAATGGAGTAGCTCCAGCTTTGGAAGAATCCTCAAAGTCAGGCCAATAAAATGACTGTTCTTACTGTTCATCTGGAACTAACACCAGGCCCTGGCAGGCATCTGAACACATCCTCAGGCACATGGAGGCAGCTCTACCATAGAGGCCCCCTCAGAATACCACATTTGCCACCCTTCCATGGCTGGGCTCTTTCTGTTTGTCCAGCTCTTTTAATCTCCCCGGGATCTTTGCCCATCACTGAATCTGAAAACAAAACAAAATAATGAAAACTTGGGGTCTCTAACTGTCCAGCTTATATAATATTGTCTTGCCCAGGTTTAAGGATAACTCAATTTGCCAGTAAGAGATTAATAGACGATTTCATAAAAAGAGAAGAAGAAATCAAATGTCTGTGCTGTAGCTTGATCTTACTATTTTGACAACAACACAATGACAGAAAATTTCAGGAGAATTTTTGATGAGTTGCCTTTTTTCAAAGTCTCCAATTGAAGGGTCTTTGAATCCTCTTGTTGTCAGTGTTTTGTCTATCTTTGTAACAAATATGCTTTGGGAATTTAGCATAGTTTAGAAACATAATTTTGATAAATCTAAACATGTTTTCAGTGCACCAGAGGGAATTCATGCATTGAGTAGACACTTAACTAAATCTCTACTAGGTGCTAGAAATCAGACTCACAGAAATAAACACAGAGATGAATGAACCTGAGCCCTGCTCCCTAGGAGCTCAGTCTAGTGGGGACACAAATGCACAAACATAAATAAAAATAAAACACAGGATGCACGTCATATAGCAGGTGCTGAATAGACCCTTCTAGATAAGCTGGCATGACTAGGCTCTTTGGATTCACCAATGCCCTACTTGAAGGAACTGCATTTAGAATACTTCTGGAAAGTAAATCATGTATATATTTTGTTAGTTGGATTTTCACATGTTCAACTTTTAAAAAGCAGCTGAGGATTGGAGGTGTAACTCAGGGGTACAGCCCTTGCCTAGCATGTACAGGTCCTTGGGTTCCATCCCCAGCACTGCAAAAGAAAAATCCAAAAACAATTGAAACATACTAATTGTTCTATTTTTTAAAACTCTTTCCAGAAGCTCTTTGATCATCTCAATCTTAAAGAGGAAACTGAGGCCACGCAAGGTCAGAACAAGATCCTACTACAAAACACATGTTCCTCATTTCCAGTTCTTCAAGTAGCCCTTTAACTTCCTATTAACATAACTGGGGACTTGGTAATTGTGTTTTCTTCCTCTAACAGTAATTAAGTTGTCTTCTAAAGGGAAAGCAAGACTTCCTCAACTTTTCTTGTGGAAACATTAAAGTTATAAATCCTCCTTCTATTGGATTCTCAAATAGAATCTCTGACCACATGCACCTTTTCCTATTACATTTGACTCAGTGGCTACATTTTTTTCTTTTTCATTTTTAATCAGAGATTTTCATGGGTGTGACTTAGATTGTTGTGGTGCTGGGATGCAAACTCCATGGCACTAAAGGGATCTTGGACATCATCGAGGTCAATGGTTCATTTTTAGTACTAGCAACCTCTTCTGCTGTCCTTTATAAAAGGCCTCCTTGGGGCCAGGGATTTAGCTCAGTGGTTTCGCCGCCTGCTGCACAAGCACAAGGACCCAAGTTTGATCCCTGGTGCCAAAAAAAATTAAAAATGAAAAAGGCCTCCTTGATTTCAACTCATTCACCTTCTTCTGTGTATTCTTCCCTCACTTCCTTGGTTCACTTTCTTGCAATCTCTTATTTCTTAACATTCTCCTTAGACATCACCTCTCTCGGTTGAGGTAAGTCAGCACTAACTCAGTGGCTGCTTCCTGCTCTGTGGAGACCCACATTTCTCCAAAGTCAGACATAACTGACGGGTACCCCAGGATATCTTCTACTGTGGGCCCCCTTCAAGCCCAGTCTAGTCATTTCCTATTAGTTATATCGATCACTGCCCCTAGAGGAATGATAGAAATCCTGGCACAGATATTAACTCCAAAATACAGAACAAATTTCAGTTGCCAAGAGCTATTTCAAATACTGTTCAAACGATTAAATAAAGGCCAAGCCAACTTCACCCTTCGTTTTTTGTCTGACCTATTTCTACCTTCCTTGCCTGAATTGTTAACAATGTTCTATATTATTTTTCAAAATAAGCATCCTAGCCAAAAAAAAGTTTCTTTAGGAACATTTTTATTGGATTGAGTCAGGGCAAGTCTCCTAAAACCTCACTGCAGGGAGCCTCAGGGTGCCAGGATGCTGGGCAAAAACACTTTTCCTGGCTAAGCAGAGAACTCCAAATGCACTGCACCAGATCATCCCTCTCCCTCTGCCTTTTGTGCATTACCCAGCCTGTTCTTGCAACAGATTCATCTTATAGCATTGGATTTTCTAAGAATGGCAAATCAGGCTTACCTATCAGGACATCTTAAAAGAAGCTTATAATCCACTACTGTTCCCAGTGGAATGAGAACACGCCAAGTTGTGCTTTTATTTCACTTTCTTTTGTTAGTCGATCAGTATTTGAGTGCTAGGCCAAGTTCTGAGCATTGTGTTGGGCCCAGGAAGTATGAGAGCTGATAAGACTGCCAGAATGCCTGCCTTTGTGGGGTATACCGTCTGGCCTCTGTACCCTTTCCACAATCATCTCTCCATATGGTTATGGAGTTAAAGAGGCTAATATTTGCTTACAGAGTCATTCATCAGATGAAAAAGGCAGCGCCATCCTATGATTACAGCAGTGCACTGGAAGGCTTAGGGAATATTAAGCAAAGTGAATTTCCCTTTATACTGTTGCAATGACAGTAAGTGCCTACAGAAATGGCTGCTTACCAACTCAGTAATAACATTTATGAAATACATTGCAGAGTTTGGAGGACAGCCAGTAGGTGAACTGCAAAATGTAAAACTTTTTCCCACTTGCTTGCCCAATTCATCTGAAAATTGATCATTATTTCTTAAGGGAGAAACAGGAACTAGCAATTTGAACTGGGTTGCTCATTGTGGACTGCTGTGAGAGTTACTAAGCGCAGCAATTATTGATGAGAAAGAATGGTAGTCCTCCAGAGAGTCGGCCAATCAGTAAGAAAGCACTCTACATGCAGTCAGGACTACTGAGTTGCTGTCATGACCTGAATTCATTACTGCAAATCCAAGGCAAGGGTGCTACCCAGTAGAGATTTACAGCTGCTAGTATTATATTAAATCACATGATAGATTAGCACTCTGGTCATAACTGTATGGAAAGCCTAGCCCAAGATCCACAGCACTTCTCATTCATTAAGTGATCTTTAACACAAGGAAACACACACACACAACACATGCACGATCTATATGAAGCCAAGTAGCAAAACAAAAAACAACAAATTTGATCCACTTTTCAAATATCTCTAAGTTAGGTATTGTGTGTCAAGTACCAAACCATCAAAATGAATTGGTTTTTATACTTTTTAAACCAAGTAGTTTGCCATCAGATGAGTAGAATCAAAAATTCTCTTTACAATACATCCAAAGAGGACATTGATCAGAAGCCAAAATGGGATCAAACATATTTGGAATTATGTCACATGGACTGACAAAACCAAAGGCATGCTTTTTGCTAGTAAGTAATTGTTCTTTCTGCGATACCAAGTTCATTTTATAAATTATTGCTAGAACATATCACAGAGACTAATCCATTTTTAGATTGTTCAAAACTTTGAAAATCTACCAAGTTTGTTTACAATAAAGAGAGATTTGAGAAAAATATGGCTTTTATTCTTTTACTTTCATTTTCTAAAATATTTTCTGTGATGACAAAGGAATGAATGACAAACAGGCATGACTCACATGCCTTTTTCAAACATATTTAATGACATAAACTATGAATTAATTCTTATTTGAGTTATACTATAGAATTTTGCACTCGTTCAGAATAGTTGTTAATTAAATCAATGAAAAAATAATACACTAGTAGCATAAATACATGTATATACAGTGGACCCTTGACTTACAAACTCTATCAGTTCCCAAAGGCTACTTGAGTTGTTGTAAGTCAATACAGCTGAGATCTGGCTGTTTACCTGGGTACATGCTATAGATAACAAGAGCCAGATGAATCTTACTTTAATCTAATTAACCCAAGTTCTTCATTTGTCAGGACAATCATAACTTGAGGGTCCACTGTATGCCTGAATGATCCAATGTTAGAACTAGGTCAGAAAATGTTATTAGGTTCTTGCCAGGGGTGAAACCTATTGGTCAGAATGCCAACATTGTGATTCAATGTTGGAAACTGTTACAGATGATATGCTACAAGGTGTTTTGAAATACACTAATAATGAAATACAAGTAAAACATTCTATGTGCGTCAAAAATATATTTATCATGACACCTCACTATCTGAACTAAAAGGCTTCATAGCAGGACTTTATCATTCTACTCGTCCAAATCTGAAGGATTTATAGAGAAATGACAGATGTGCCATTGAGATTTTTAGAACAATGACACTCAAGAGATTTAGTTTCCTTCAAAATTCCCTACATTTTGATGACAAAAAAACCCACCAAGAAAGAAAAAAATCTGGCAATTTGGCTGCCATTCACTCATTATTTGAAAACAAAGATTATTTGTGTGGTAGAGTTTTGTTTGTTTCTTCATTGTAGTTCATGTAGGAATTTACTTCTGCTGTTAAATTTTTAGGTTTTGTAAGCAGATAAACAGTTGATGTTTATTCTAAACACTCATTATACGTTAAAAATTTAATATTTTATTTTATTGATATTTTGTTTTCCTGTTAAGTACATATTGTTTAATATGATAAAACTCATAAAATTGAAATTAATTCACCAATATAAATACTTCTGAAAAATAAACATGGACATTATATATAATGTCCTCCCATAATGCACTTTTCAAAAAAATTTGCCATGATGCCCCCAAGGAAATGACTACCTTTTCCACATTCTAGAAAGTTCTGAATTTTATTAGAGATATGTTCTTTTAGAAAACTCTGTTCTAGCCTTTCTGGTTACTTCTTGAGAAAAATAAATTGAGAAAATGAGGAAATTGAGAAAATGAGTCTTGAGTCTGGATAAAGGTAGCCAAGGAAAGGGACTCTTCTGAGTTAGAGCTGCAGAGCAGCAAGGAAAGAGGAAGACTCAGAAACTCTAAGAGCAGGGACCTCTGGTATTGACTTTCAAGTTTTCATCTTCCCCAGTATAGTAGGTGGCTTCAAGTGTTCAATAAATTTTATCAACTGAAACCCAGTGCCAATTTTGTATTCGTAGTACCTTGGGAAAAACCAGAAGTCCACAAGAAGATTGGGAAGAGGAATCTGAAAAAACAATTTTAGGATAGCAAGAAGTTCTCTGCCTGTTGGCTGTTGTAGTCAGGGTTTGCAAGGGAATAGATTTAATACAGGACACAAAATTTATAGGATTATTTTTATAATAGTCACCCAAAAAGTCAAATGCAGAGGAGTGCAAGAGATCTAGCCGCATGCTAGAAACCCAAAGAATCCAGCCAAGGGTCTGGATCCCACAGCAATGTTCTGCACAAGTCCAGCCAAAGTCCTAAAGACCAAGGCAATGTCTTCCACAAGTCCAGCCAGTGGCCTACAGCCCACAGCAATGTCTCATGCTTGTCTGTATTGAGGATCTGCACCTGAAAGGCCCAAAGGCCAGTGATGGAAGCCAGAAAACCTGCACCAGTGAGGTGAAGGATTTGTGCCACCAGGCTGAGTGATCCACATTAGAGCCAGGAAGTGATGTTCACAGTGAAGATCAGAGCTCCCCTGACAAAAACAGCAACCATTCCCAGGGACAATGTGGATCAGAGCTCCTCGACAACAGCCAGGTTTGCATCAGGAAAACCAATCACAGCAATCTTATCCTAGAAAATCAACAGCCCACTATCTTCCCTTCCAGTTCTCTTTTTGTGCTGTTGGCAACAATCCTCATGTGGGTCTTCCATGCCCAGGACCATGCTGACTCAGTTCAGCTGGGCATTACAAGTTGACTGTTAGTTAATTCACCGCACAGGCCATGGAAATCCATGAACATAAGATGTAAATGAGGAACTGCCAGGGGCTAGGGGGATTGGAGAGAAATGAGCAGTGACTTGTAATGCATACAGAATTTCTTTTTTGGATGATGAAAATGTTCTAAAACTAGACAGTGGTGCTCTAAAATTAAACATTAGAGTTGTACAATTCTGTAAATATATTAAAGGCTTTAGTAATTGGCACTTTTAGAATGAACAAGTTTTATGGTTTCTAATTTATATTTAAATTATGTTAATTCTATTATGAACATGTTTTTTAAAAAGTGATCAGCACACTTGAGGCAGGAAGTAATCAGTGGCATTAAACAGTGGAAAGGAGTGGAGGGAGTATGCTCCAAGAATCCTTAGAAATCCTAGAGACAGTCTGTATTTTCCAAGGTTATGCAAGGTGAGAAGGTGAAAGAGCAAGTTGAATACTGAAGGAGAGATTGACCCTGAAGGTTGCACAGTGCAAGGATGCTTGAAAAATTGAGTCCCTTCCTGTACTCTGCTTTTCATGGTCCCCAACTGCTCTCTTGGTCTCTCAGCCCTCACGAAAAATGATTCACACACACAAACACACACACACACACACACACACACACACACGTGCACAGACATTGCTTCTATAAATAAAGCTGTTTTTCTTCCTTCTGAGCACAAGAGAAAGGAGTTTGGATGAGCCTGGGTCTTCACTGAGTTGCACAACTCACAGTCCCTGGACCTGCTTAGCACCTGCTCCTACCAACAGCTTCATGATGCCAAACTGACTGCTTTTCTCTCCCAGAGGCAGAACAGCATGGTGGGGAGATGTGTGAGCAGTGCAGCCAGACCCCTGGCTTCACAGCAAATCCCACACCACCTGTCACTACATAGCTATGAGACCGAGGGCGAATGGCTCAGGTTGACCCTTGTATGACTGGGATAATGCTAACGCCAACCTGTAGGAATGTTGTGAGAATGAACTATCAAACACTCGGAGCCCCACCTAGCAAAGAGAAAGCACTCTAATAATAAGTACTAGGTGTTAATATTTTTAACAGTGTACAATGCACAGCATTCCACAAACTCCAGTGAATTCATGAAGCATGAATGTAGGAATCAATTGAATTATAAACTGAAGAAGACAGAAGGTAAAATCATGTTTGAATCCACTGGGTGACACATGCTATTTGGTAGCTTTTGAAGGACCAGAGAGGAGTATCTATCTAATCCCAGGTTGGGCATAAGAGGTGACAGTAAGATAAGTTGTGTGATGGAAAATAAAAAACAAAGCTAACAAATAAACCAGTATGATGGTACACACTGTAATCCCAGCACTCGGGAAGGTGGGCAGGTAGATTGCAAGTTCAAAGCCAACCTGGGCTACATAGTGAGTTCAAGGCCAGCCTAGACTACATAGTGGGACCCAGTCTTAAAAAAAAAAAAAAGGCAAAGCAAACAAAAACCCTCTTTTGTTCTTTCATCCATCTCTGTTGGATGGGAACCATGAATTCATGTTTGTGTCACTTAGGACTCTGGGTTGCAAGTGTCAGAAATCCTAACTCAAAATGGCTTAGCAAATAACAACAAAACAAACAATAGTAAAAAGACTTTGTCTATATAACTGAAAATATCTGAGGGATAGGGTGATCTTAAGGTGTAAATCAGCTTAATACCAGGGCTAAGTAACATCACGAGGACTCAGTTTCTTCCCATAGACTTCTCTCTCTCTCTCTCTCCCTTCTCTCCTCTCTTTTTCTTTCTCTTTCTCCCTCTCTCCACCCCCTCCTTTTCCTCTTCTTCCTCTTCCTCTTCTTCCTCTCCCTGATCCACCCTGTGTTGTTTCCTTTCTACTATATCTTTTCCAGTTGCTAGCATGGCAACAGGACATCTGCCCCATCCTACTCACCCTACTCAACCCTCAAGTTTGGTTCAAGTCTAGTAAGAAAAACCAATACAAAACTTCAGCCTTGCCTGAAATATCTTCACACAGCTTGGGCTTTGACCAGGTCCCAGGAGCATTCTAGGTAGTGAAGCAGAGGAAATGCTTTGATTGCATTGGCTGGTCTTGAGTCCTGAGGGTAGAAGGAGACAGTCAACTCTTTGTGAACTACACAAGCTCAAAGTGTGAGGAGATGGCTCCCAGGTGAGACTGAGGATTTGAATTTACTGGTCATACATCTTGATAATCCGTTATACTCTATTCTATGCATAGGCTTTCTTTTGAATTGTGCTGTTTTATCTCAGGACCAGGACAAAGCAGATGAGGAAAGAAACAGATCCAGAATCAAAAGTAATGCTTAGGTAAGTAAAGGGGGAGAGGCCAGGGAGAGATCCAGCCTGGCACCCCAACATGGTATCTAGAGATCAGCAGTCATCACTGAGAGGTTAACGTGAAAATAACAGACATCGTAGCAGGTAGTTCAAACATGGTAAAAGAAAATCTGGAAGCGGGAGAGACTTAGACAGAAGTTAAGCACCCCACAACAGAGAGGGAAGAATTGATACCAATCGTAACTCCCCTGTCACACTAGTCCCAGCATGTGCTGATTCTTGTTCATCATGGACTTGGATTCAAATGGTATCCACAGCCACATCATCCATACAGCATCACAGCTGAGTGTAGGGATGGCCAGCCTGCAACCTACAGGATGGATGAGCAGAGGTTGCCAGAAGGGCCAGTAGCTTTGGATGGTTTTATTTTCTTTTAGAACTACCTTAGAATATACATTATAATTCTATCTTAGTTACTTTTCTTGTTGCTGAAATAAAATACCCAACATCCATAAGGTAAGAGAGGAAAGGTTTATTTTACTCACAGTTTGTAGAAGTTTCAGTCCATAATTAGCTGGGCCCAAGCTAGGGTGGCATGGTAGAAAAGTATCACACAGGAGAAATAGTTCATGGTGGGCAGAATAGTTCATGGTGGGCAGAAGCAAGCAAGGGACAAGACAAGCCTCTTTCTATTCCTTATATTGTATCCAGGCTACCAGGATTAGGGTGGTGCCAAACCAATCAGTGGAATGATTTAGTAATCACACAACCTTAATCCTACCACGGTACCATGAATCAATCACACAATCTAGATTCATTCACTTCTGAAAAAGCCCCACTTATGACTCCATGATGCTTTTATGAGACATCTAGACACAAACCATAATATTTTGCCCCTGAACCCCCAAAGACTCATGCACATCCCTTTATGCAAAGGGCATTTAGTTTATCTCCGAGAGTTGCCAAAGTCTTAACATTTTCAGCATTGCTGAAAAGCCCAAGTGCAAAGTATCCTCTAAGATTTAAGTCAAACTCTTAGCTGGAAGCCCCTATACAGATAAAAAGAAAGTTAAGCACTTCGAACACTCAGTGGCACAGATAGACATTACCATTCCAAAAGTTACAAATGGGGGATGCAAAGGAATGAGATCAAACAAAGTCCAAAATCATGCAGGGCAAACATTAAGTCCTATAGTTCCATGTCCAGCATCCAAGGCAATCTGTGGCAAGACGTGAACTCCAAAGGGCTTCAGTGGCTCCATCCCCACCCAGCGGTTGTAGTTCCCACAGCTTCTCTCTTAGGCTGGCTCTGCTTTCTCCTCGCAGTTTTCCTCAGATGGTCCATGTTCCAGGCTTCTGCAAACTTCTGGGGTCTCCACTGCACCTTCAGCTTTACAACCACAGTTTCATGCACTGCCCTCTTGGGGACACCTTGCCTGGCCTCCCAGGCCTTTTTCTGAAATCTGGGTGGAAGCCTTCCTGACCCCATAACTCTTGCATTCTGCATGTGCCTAAAACAGCACCATGTGGATGATGCCAAGGCCTACTACCAGCTGGAACAGTAGTGAGTCTTCCTTCTCTCTTGGCTGTAGAGGTCCAGTGCCTATGAACAAAATCCTGAGGAACAACTACCCTATTCCACTGCCATTCTGGAACATGGTGCTCTGGGACTCTTTTCTCAAAGCAAAGTCTTTCACCTTTGAAACTCTGAGGCTACAAAGGATGGAGTTCTGCTTGTTCTTGTGATGTCCTCAGGCCACCTTTTCTATTGTCTTCTTCTGAAATACTGGGCTTTTTCTTTCTTATCTTTTCAGTGGCCAATTTCTCCTCTGTTCCATCAGGCCTCAACTTTACTGGAGCTTCCATACTGGACAATCTCAAAGTCTTTTGAATCATTATGCTGGGCTCTTTGCTCTTGATTCTCAACATAAATCTGGCTAAAAGCACTCAACAGTAGCCATGCCACTGCCTCAACAATAGACCATCTTAAAGTTTCTTCAACAAGATTAGACTGCTGCCCTTAATTTCAGTCTCAGGCAGTCTCTGGACATGAGCAAAATGCAGACAAAGTTTCTGCCAAGGCCTAACACACATGTTCTGGAGTCCAACAGCCAATGAAGCTCTTCTTTCCAGCAGAAACCTCCTGAGCCTTGTGTTTACTGGCTTCGTTTCTATCAGCCTTCTGGTCTTCTGAGCTCTGACCAGAATCTCCCATAAAATACAGCCTAAGGCATTCCAGCTTTACTTTTTCAGCTGGCATCTCCAAATCTTTCCTAACTCTTCCCCTTCCCATAAGCCAGCTCCAAAGTCTCCTAAATCACATAGTCAGGTACAGTCACAGCAATGACCCTATTTCCCTGGTGCCAAATTCTTAGTTACTTTTCTTTCATTGCTCAGATAAAATATCCGACACCCACAGTTAAAGAGGAATAGGTTTACTTAACTCATAGGTCGTAGAGGTTTCACTCCATAATTGGCTGGCTCCAAGGTAGGGTGGCAAGGCAGAAAGGTATCACAGAGGAGAAATAGTTCATGGCAGGCAGAAGGTAGCAAAGCAACCAAGTAAAGGACAAGACAAGCCTCTTTCTATCCCTTATATTGTATCCAGCCTATTGGGATTAGGGCATTGCCCAACAAATCAGTGGACTGATTTAATAATCACTCACTCTTAATCCTAGCATTGCCCCATGAATCAATCACACAATCTAGATTCAGCCACCCCTGAAAAACCCCCACCTATGTCTGCATGAGGCTTTGTGCCGCTACGCACACAACGTAGGGTCTGAAGCCAGGGAGAGCAGTGGGAGATGAAGAAAAATGAAGAAACCAAGAGTATTCTTGAAATCTGGGACCAGGTGGAACCATAGCATGTTGGGAGCTAATGGCCACCTGGAGTCCCACACGCTCTTTATAGTGGAAGGCATCAGGAAGAGAAGGCGGGGCAAATAATACCACGTGGCCTAGATGAAATGTAGCATGATTGTTTCATCATCGGGGCATGTGCAGGAAGGGAACAGGGAAGGATACATAGTGTAGCTGTCGCCTGGGGCTGTGCCATCCAGGGTCTACAAAAAGCACAACAATACACAGCACAGTCTGTTTGATTATCTAATCTATGGAGGAGAAAGGGAGTAGTGGGGAGGAAGGAAGTTAAGAGAATGCAAAGGGCCGTCTTCAGGCTGGGCCTGCGGCAGCTTTGGAGGGACATCTAGATACACATCATAACATATACATTTTATAAGTGATTCTAACTTCTCTTTACAACTTCTGTTTTTATAGAAATAGAGCAGGCTTTTCAAGTTTTCACCCAAGACTTCTGGTTTTAGTTCCAACATGAAGAAAAAGAGCTCAGAAGTTATTATTCTCATTCTTACAAGAAAAAGGATGAATGTACTGTACGTCAGTGACTTGTCTTGGACTCATTAGAAAACTGAAGTCTTGGGGCAAATTGTCACCTCTAAGTCTAGAGAGTCAGGTGAATCCAGAAAGTTACACTGAGAGTCCCTTACCTGGATCAGAAGCCACTGGAGCTGAAAACTGGTAGAAATAGTTAAATGATAATTTTAGCAAAATTCTGGAGATAGAATATGGATTATCAGGAGCATGAGAAATTCCCGGGGAACACAGTGTAGCAGGCACCCACATTTTCATAAGTTTGATCTCCAGGAGCCCCACAGATCCCCTTATGCTCTGGCAGAGAAGGGGAAGAGTAATCACTGTGAAATGTGCCCAGGGGATTCTCCATAACAAAGGCCTACTCTCTAGAGGCAAAGCTGCACCAGAACCTAGCTTTCCTGGAGGAAGAGCTGTTCTCCCACCTCAGGCCTCTTTAGCTTCCTGTCCCATCCACGGGGAAGTAGAGGTGTGCTAAGAAATACTTGTGAAGGAGGTAGCCCAAGACAGAAGTTCACTAAAAGACTGACACATCATAATAAGATTGTATAGCCAAGATAAGGAATTAACCAAGGTGCCCACTGATGGATGAACCAACAAAGAAAATGTGATACATATACTCAGTGGAACACCATTCATCCATTAAAAAAATGAAATCCTGTCATTTGCAAGCAACATAGATAGAACTAGAGGACATTGAGTTAAGTGAAATAAGCCAGGCACAGAAAGATAAATACTGCACGTTCTCATTCATATGTGGGCACTAAAAAAAAGTTGAAAAGTTTCATAGAAGAGTCAAAAGGAAATACTAGACCAAAAAAAAAAAAAAAAAACAACCCAAATGGGATAGAAATGAAGAGTGTCTTTGATGAGCTCATCGGCAGACAGGAATGAATCCATGAACTTGAAACTAAGTCCATCAGAAATATTCCCAAACTGAGATGCAAAAAGTCTTCAGGCATCTAACAACTTGTAAGTTTCACCCAGTTTTGTCTTCTCGAGTGTTGCTATGAATCACTTAGAGAGGTGGGCCCCAGGACAACAAGCAACTGCTTTTGCATGATTGCTGGTCTTGCAGGGTTTTAGGCCACTGTTCAGCCACCTCAAGTAACAGCACACACCTTCTCATTTCTGCAGCCTGAGCAGTCATTGCCCCAGAGTTTCTGGCTGATCTATCCTCCATTAGTAATAGAGTGTCAGACAGCTTTCAGAGGAAGGGGCCAGCTGCAGGCCGGCACTGGACTCTCTCTGACATGCTAGTTTCTGAGACCAGTTCCAGCTGAGAAGTGACAGGTAGGTCCTCCGTCCTGAAGAACTGCAGGAAAAGATTATTGAGGCAGGAACTCAGCTAGATACAAGGTGAAGTGTCATCTCAGAAGGAGACTCTGAGTCACCAGAAATGAGATGCAAAGACTGGATCAACCAAGCAGCCATAGTGAATGACTTTCAGATGAATCCCCGCAGTGATACCCTCCTTCCTGCCCGTCACAAGGAGGCCACGCCAGAGCTGAATGTCAGGGTACACCAGAGCCAGCCCCAGGGCTATATGCAGTGGAGGACGGCTTTAGAAGCCAGGCCAGGTCTGCCACCTGTGTGCACTTTCTGGCAACAAACTCCAGCATTGACGTGCTGCTTGCCCTGCCACTTGCTTCCTTATTATTTGTAGAGACTCCCAAGTGTTTTTCAAGTGAAAGGATGTGACAGAACTCCTATTGCTGGTCTTCCTGGATTTTTCTTACCCTATCTCACACCACCTCTCGTCCTCTCCACCTATGGGTGTCTGTGATGGTTACGTCCATGCCCAGCAGTCTAGATGTCACTGTGAAGACACATTTCTAAGATGCAATTAATGTTTACAATGATTTGGAGTCGGCCATATTACCCTCTACCCTGTGGGTGGGCCTCATCAGGTCAGTTGCAGGCCTTACAGACAAAGATTCAGAAGAGGGAATTCTGCCTCAAGACAACACAGGGACTGAGCTTCCAGTGGTACAGATTTCACACTCTCCCACCCCCAAAATCACTAATTCCTATTCATTCCTTAAAATCTCTCTCTGTTTTTCTGGAGAACTCTAATATGTCACCTCTACAAGTCTGTTGGCAAGAATTAATCTTTTGTAATAAATGCCAACTTACACTTGTAATCAAAGGGGAATTTCTTTCAGTGAAAAACAATCATTCTATCCATTTATCTGACAGTGGTATAACAAAAAACCAGACTTCATTGAACTTTGCTGCTTTTCATTAATTCTCAGCTTCACAGTGTTGCAAAAGTACATTGCCCTCTGGCAAGCTGAAGTTAGAAGTAATGGCTATTTTTTAAAAGTTATTATAATTCTGGCTAACCACTTCTAAATGCTGCCATGGGAGGGCTCCTGCACCTCAAATGGCTCCTAGGTACCTATGGAAGCCACTGATTGCCTGTGAAAACCAGTTAGCCAGGACCAATTAGAAATTGCCACAATTATATTTGCTCACCAGCTTGTGGAACCAAAGTGATGGAGCCAAAATTTCATGTTTGCTTTTTTAAATTATTATTAAGGAAGAAAAATATAAGATGCTACCATGTGTGAGTATTGAGAATATGCTGACAACTAAGAGCACTTGACTGACAAAGTACCTCTCCTGCAGGGTGCACAGAGGGCTTCCCCTCCGAAGATGCTACTATTTATTCCATCTCAAACACCATGTCCACTGTGGATGGCTTTCACCCCTCAGCATGAGACAGTCCTTCACTTCGTAATGGTTTCCTTCATTGGAAAAATGTGTCCTTGTGATTGTTTGGAATCACGCTGCCATGTTAACTTAGAAAGTTCCCAGGAGGCTGCTGCCTGCTCTCCTGAGACTGCACACCCCACAATGAAGGTGAACAAGAACCGGACAGCAGCAAGAGGACATAAATGTGTCCAAAATAGGTTTCTAACAACACATCTTTTAACAGACTCATACTTTATTTTGACAAATTTAAGATAGAAAAATATCATGATGTGAATATAGTAGCTGGTCTTTTTGTAACATGTGCAGTGCGACTTGGAATTGCTTACAGGAGGGTGTCTCTTCTGGCTGGGCTGCAGTCAACACACAATTATATCTCAGCCATTGCATTTGCTGGAAAGAATATCACACAGTAAAACTGACTTTTTCAAAGACTATGGCATTCAATAATAAATACTATAAAGCCAGAAACCAAAACAACATTTAAAATATTTTTACAATTACTCAAAGCAAACTTGAGACTTCATAATCAAAGCGAAAAGCTCATATTGTCAAAATAGCTTCATTTTCTACCAATATAGAATAGTAGAACATTTATTTTTTTAAAAACAAGTGAAGAAAAATTAGAGTAAACATGACATTTCAGATGACTCTAAACAGTAAACATTAATTTAGTGTATTTATTTCTGTTATTTCAACAATATACTCTTTGCCCTGCTGGCAATAACAACTGTAGTTCTATCATCAAAAACGTGCCCCTGAGGGTAATCTTTGAATTTATTAAGCAGTGTCATCATCTTCGGAGGTGTTGGTTGAAGGACTCTTGGTACATGCAGGTATTTGGTTATGGTTATAAAGACAAAAACTAAATGTGTCAGGAGTTGAAGCGAAACCATTGTTTCTCTTTGTTAAGCACCTTCACATCTTTGTTCCCTCTGTGATACACAAGCAAATTTGAGCTATGTAATTCACATGGGTGCTAATTGTATTGCTCTGTCCCTTTCAGTTTCTTTCTCTGCTTCCTCTCCCTACTCCCCAAAGAATAAAAGTGGGAGCCCCCTCATTATAATATTTCTAATATATAAAATAACTGTATGTACATATGTACATACATGCACATCCCTTTCAGGGGCTGGGTAACTCCTCATTTTCTATCAAATAATCCTTCTTCATATACTTGGTTCCCCTAACTAACCTCCACACTTCCAGGTATGCATCCTTTAAGGACCTCCTACTCCCTTCTTCGGAGCTGTCTGATAGGGGTGAGCTCCTAGCCACCAGCGGGACCCCTTGGGGGCTGCCCTTCGCCTCTGGTCCACTCTGCTGAGTCGAGCCACCTGCTCCCTCCCTGCCCTCTGACCCACCATTTCCATCCTCCCTGGGCAGCTCCTCCATCGAGAACGGCAGCTGGTCTCCACTTGGCTTCCTTTCCTCTCCCTGGGGCTGCGACTCCAGGTCCTCATAGTTGCTCTGCCTTCTGGTCTCCACGAATTTGGCCACACAGTAAATGATGGAGCCCAAGGTGTTCACCACGACTCCGGCAATGAACAGAGAGGTGGGCTCCACGTCGCTGAAGGCCACCATACCCACTGTGATGGTGGCAATGCTCTTCACCACGCCCACGAAGCTGGTGGTCACCGCCGAGTTAATGTAGGTACAGTGCAGGGTGGTGAAGTTCATGGCGCAGCCGATCAGGATGCAGGCCACAAAAATGCAGACCATGGCCGGATCCTTCCAGCCCGAGAAGGTCCAGGCGTGGATGGAGTCCGTGCTGGCGAAGGAGCAGACGACCAGCAGCGGGGTAGCGGAGATGGCGATGACATACTGCGCGGTGAGCGGCCCGTGCTCCGTGTCTGCGCTCGCCTTCTGGATGAGCACCAGGTAGGCGGCGTGCACCAGCACCGCCAGCACGCCCGTGACGTACCCCAGGGGGTCGCCGGTCAGGTCGCCGGCTCCTGGGGCGCAGCGTGGGAAGGAAAGAGAGAGAAGACACCGGGTTGGCGCGGGTGGGTTCCCGCTGCGGCCACGCGCGGAGTTGGGAAGTAGACGCGGTTGGCACCCCGGCTCTGCCCACTGGGGAAGCCCACCGTGCCTCGACCACCGTGCACAATGCCACAGCCAAGCTCAGTCATGCACAACGCGATGCACACGGAGCGGTCCCTTCCTGACATGTCCCGGGTCACCCGTCCTCCTCTGCTCCTGTCAGAGGCCGTGGAGGTCGCAGATGCTCTCGGGGTGGGCTCTCTGGCTCCCCTGGGCCGGCGCCCCCTGGAGCATCGGAAGGGAGGGGGAGTCTGGTTGGTGGCTCCTCATCCCACGCGGGCCATTGCGTGGCGAAGGTGGCCTCCACCCCTCTCCTCCAGGCCAGGGCCGGGATCCCCAGAACCCACAGCCCTAGCCGGCTCCTGTATCCCCCAACCCCCTCCGCCTCGAGCCCGCAGTCCCCCAAATGCCTCCAGGCACCCCAAACTGCCTTGGGAGCCCGAGCTTCATCCCCGTCCCTCCCCCATGGCAGCCCCTTGTGATGTGAGGAAGTTCTCGGCCCCCCCTTCCGGCTCAGTCCGGGGCTAGACTCGGGCTCTGCTCGCCGAGGAAGGGGCTGAGCGCGGAAGCCCGGGTGGGGCGGCGGGAAGGGCAGTGCACGGCGGACAGACAGGGGCGGGGGTCGGAAGCCTGGTTACTCGGTGGGGGGCCCTGAGGGAGCCGGTCGGAGCACTGGGGAGGGCTCCGCTGGGTCTCAGGGCAAAGTCCCTTTTGCGAGCCAAACGGCCGCTTCTACGCTCTCCGCCTCTACCTGCCTCAGTGTCCCCATCTGAGAGCGCGGGCGCTGCTCCGAGCGACCCCCGCGGCCTCCGCCGGTGGGGTGGGGCGGGGGCCGGCACGGGGCCCTCTCACCTGCCAGGGCGGCGCCGCAGGTGGTGATGAGCACGGCCGCGAGCACCCCGGGCGAGGGCGCGCCGTTCTTGAGCACCAGGACGCCGATGAGCATGGTGACCAGGGGCAGGCAACGCTTGAAGACCACGTACATGGGCAGGCTGAGGCCGCGCAGGGACCAGAGTGTGAGGCTGGACTGCAGCGTGGAGAGCACCGCGACCCCCGCGAAGGAGCGCGCCAGGCTCAGGCTGAAGGGGGGCACAGCTACGAGCCCGAGGCGCCGCAGCAGCTCCAGGCTCAGCGCCGCGGTGGAGCTGGTCAGGCACTGCACCAGGGTCAGGAAGGTGAACTGGTAGCGGCTGATGAGGAACTTGAGCAGGATGTTGAGGGAGCCCGAGAAGACCCCGTGCGCGATGGCCACCGAGATGCCCAGCGCGCGGCCGCGGCACAGCTGCCGCATCGCGCCGGCCCCAGCGCACCCGGCAGCGGCAGAGCTCGGGGACCCGCGCGAGGGGCGCGGAGAGGACCGAGGGCGGCGGGGGAGCCCGCCCGGCGCCGCGGCGAAAGGCAGCTCCAGCCGGGCGTCCTCGCGCGAGGCGGCTCCGCGTCCGACTGCCCCGCAGCAGCTCCGGGGAGGCAGGGGCGGGGGCGGGGGACTCCGAAAAGTGGCGGGGGGGGCCCGGGGTGAGAGGAGTGGCGGGAATCCTAGCGACAGCTAAGTGCGAGTAGGTGACGAGCCGCGGTGTGTCGTGTCGGGGGCACGGGGAAGACGCTGCGCGGAGGGAAGCGGGGCGGCTGCCAGAGGGCGGGACGGGCCCGCGCCCCTCGGGTCCCCAGAGCCCACCGGGCCGGCTCCTGCCGTCCTCCCGCCACCGCCGAGCCGGGAGGCGCGGGTCGAGGGGATCCCAAGCACAGCTAAAGACGATTTTAGGCACAACAGCGCCCGGGGATCGAGCACCGCTTATTGGTCGCAACAAGTGAGGGCGCCCCCAGGCCCCTTGCCCGTGTGCTGCAACGAATTTTCCACCCCCCAGTCTCGCCCAGCGCGGCAGCGGGGAGCAAAACCCATCGGTGCTACCGGGCGGCGGAGCCCCTAGTAACTCAAGATGGGGCGCCCACCCGGCCACATTTAAAGGACCCGCGGCTGGGGCGGGCTCCGGAGCCCGGGGGTGGCCCGCTCCGGCGCCAGGCACTGCGCACCCGGGTGTGCGCCCCTTCCGGGAGGGTCTTGGGGGAAAGCGCGCTGCTCTGCGGGAGCTTCCGCTGGCAAATCCGGGGGCTGGGGGCACACCCTCAAGTGAGGCTAGGATGTTAAAAAAAAAAAAAAAGTGGAAACGAAGTCTCTAGTGCAAGTAGCCGCTATGAACTCTGGAGGAGCCTGGAGACAACGCTGCCTGAATGGTAGTGAGGAGGTGTTAGGTGCGCTGTTAACAGGGGTTGAGTGGATTGGCAGGAACCCAGGGCCCTCCGCCCTGCCCCGAGGCTCCTTGTCGCTCCGTTAGATCCGGCGAACAGTCCCAACTTTTGGGCCAGTCGCGGGCCGCTTTGGGGAGCAAGGGGAGGACAAGAGAGTGGATTTTACCTCCCCCGGCCGGGGTTCGCCTTCGCCCCCGCAGGACTTGTGAACAGTGTCCTTCCAGGAGGCTTGAGATAAAAAGAGATCCCCCCCCCCTCAGGTGGCAAACTTTAGTGACTTTGCTATTAATTCAGTGCCCTGGGAAGTAGCGCCCGGACCGGTAGTGAACTCAGCAGCAGAGCGGCTCCCTCAGCCGAGGTCCTCGCTAAGAGCCAGGCACGGTTTAGTATTCTCGCTACTTGAGATTTGTGGCCTTGCCAGGGTTCAGGCTCCAGGAAGAGGGTTCGAAATCCTGCGCTCCACCCCTTTCGGTTGCTGGCTCGGGTCACTATTCTCAGCCACCAACGGGAGAAGCAACCTCTGAAACTTAAAGGCTGCACCACCTTGCTTTGAGTGGCCCGATCCATTTCTCCCCCATTCTACTTTCTACTTTCCACCTCAGGGCTGAACTCAGCACTCCAGCCCAGATGTTGAAGTTTCAGAGGGAAAAAAAATTACAACAGGGCTCACAATATCACTGTTTTCCTTCGCCTGAGCCAGCTTGTTGTTGTTGTTGTTGTTGTTGTTGTTGTTGTAGGTGCTCACTTTGGTGAAAGAGAGATCGGTCTCAAGCAGTCCACTTGCCCGTGTGCCCAGCGCCTAGTACAGCCACTTTCTTGTCCGCCACAGGTGGACACTCAGGAAAATGTTTGTCAGTGACCCATGATGCTAACTTTCCAGGAATAACACTGGACAGCGTTACAATAAAAATATGTGGCTTCCGGTTCCCCAGGGAGCTCTTGGTTTTTATTGCTAAAAGTTGTGGTTACACACTACTGGCTATTTAAGGAACTCTGCTCAAGAGCGGGTGTTATTTCTCTAGGAAATAAGTCTGAAGCAGCAGTTTAAATTATGTGTATGTGTGTGGTAAGTATTTACTCAAGATATAGACAGATAAAAGACATCAGCAAATAGCAGATTTCTGTTGCTAGAGATCAATTAAAGAATGGCTGCCTAAATATCCTAAGTGAATATAATTATGAAGTGGCTGTGTAGACCTCGTTTGCAGATGATTCATTTCTTCCAGCGATCAGAACTGCTTCCATTTGTGGTAATAACATTAGGTAGAAGACTGGGGGCTGATTGAACTACCTTACCCATTTCATTTAGGCAAGACTGTTTAGCTTAATATCTGAAACCTACAGCAGCATGAAACAGCACATTTTCTTCATTTTATTGCATAGGTTCTTTATTAGGGCTCTAAAAAAAAAAAGAAAAACTTTAATCCCACTTTCCACAAAATCAGTTACTAGATAAACTCTTGAAGAAGAGTGGGAAAAAAATAACAATACTATGTTCAGCAAGGTTAATTGAACAAGAATGTGGATCTGAAGTCAAATAGCTATTTGGCCAACTGGCCAAGGTATCAAGGGTCTAGACAAAAGCTCTTTATCTCTAGAGCTACTCAATAAATATTAGTGGCATTAAATCAATCAGTTCATTCATTCAACAAACATACAGAGCAAGTATTTTGTTCTAGGTAGGCTGTTAAGCCAGGGAGAATTGAAAGAGGAGCACTCAGTTAGTCCTTAGGGATTCACAGGTAGCTGGGAGGCAACACAATGCAGCTAATGCAGCAGGGAAGCCTTCCAGAAGGAAAAGAGGGAGCGCCCCGAGGGTAATTGAATCAGTTTGATTGAAGAAGCAGAGAAAGAAAAAACATTTTTTCAAAATTTGACTTATGTCGTTATTTTTTATTTTGAAAGTAACATGCTCATTGTAATATGTAAGAGGAAAACAAATTTTATAACTAATGAGTAGAGTTTAAGGCCCTGGGTTTGATTCTCAGCACCAAAACTCAAATAATAAATATATATATATATATCCCCCTTTTTAAAAATAGCAAAATTGGGATATCATCCATGTGTCTAGAATTTGCTATTTTAAAAATCATATCATGGTAATCAGCTTTCAAGATAGTCTCTAACGATCTATTGCCTCCTCATATTTACAGCCTTGTCAACTTCTCCCACATTGAACTAGCATGGTCTTCGTGACCAACAGAAGATGGCGGAAGTAGGCGCAGCTCACTGCTGAGGTTTGTGTGTAAAAGATTGAAGCTTTCATCTTGGATTTTCTTTCTCTTCCATCATTTGGTCTGGGGGGAATCAAACGCCAGGCCCCAGCATGGCGAGTACTTGAGGCTTGCTCACAGCCATGTGAAAGACCTGGGAAGCTGACCTGCTAGACAGAGGTGAGGTGACAGTTTAAATGTCAGGAGAAGATCAGCCAGAACAACTCAGCTAAGCTATTGCTGGATTCCTGACCTATAGAAACTGTGAAATCATAAATACAAGTTGTTTTATACAAAGTTTTGAGGAGACTTGTTACATAGAAATAGGTAACTGATACATTAATCTACTTTTCCATGTCAGTACATCATTTATTCTTTCAAATGACTGTTCTATAACATCACTTTTCTCCTGTAGACAGGCATTGAAGATTTACCAATCGTGATGTAATGCATGTCCTTCAATATCTGTTCAGACACATACTTCAGGTATTTCAAGATCTTGTAAGTGTAACTGCTGGGTCAAAGGTATCTTAAATTCTTGATTTATTGCCAAATTGTCTATTAAAAATGTAACACTGCTCTCATATTAAACAATATTGGATATTATTAATATTTTAAATATTTGCCAAACTGACATGCAAAGAAAGGGGGATCTCGTTTTAATCTGCATTTCTTTGTCATCGATGAGACAGTCTGACTAAACCGTTTTGAACTGTATTAAACATCTGCCTTTCTACATCAGTGAAATGTCTATTGATATCCTTTGTCCACTTTTGTGTTTGGTTGTCATAGTGATTTTGAGTCTTTATAAATTCTAGATATTAACCATTTGTTATATGTTGCTCATATATTTTTCTATTATATCCTCTCTCCACTAACTTTGCTATTTTATTTTGGTACCAGGGCTCGAACTCCAGTCTTTGCGCTTGCGCAGAAGACGGCGAAACCACTGAGCTAAATCCCCGGCCCTAACTTTGCTATTTTAATGTCGCTGGCCTTTCTCTTTAGCCATTTCACACACTGTAATTTTTAAATGGTGGGTAAGAATTTGCAAAGACAATACAGGCCACTTGAGACACACAGATGAGCTTGGACAAAGAGAAGAAAACTTGTGTGATTTCCATGGGGAACTTGTGAGCATGCGCTTGTTGACCTTGAAGAAGAGTGCGCAGAGAGAGGCAGGACTAGCCCAGAAGACCTCAGAGCCGGTTTAGTGAGCCAGAACTTCTTCCTGTAGGCGATCTCACAAGCAAAGAGAGGTTTTTACACTGAAATTGGGATAATCAGATTGCAATTTAGATCAGTCTCCGGCAGCTGTGTCTAGCAGGATGGCTCTCAGGGCACAGGACTGGAAACAGACACGCCATTTAAGAAGCTGCAATTGTCCAGAGAAAAGCTAATGATGGCGTGAACTGTGGCAGCGGGTAGGTTGAGGGGAAGAGACAAAAATGGAGAAATATTGAGAGTAAAAAAGATAGGAGTTTCAATGTGCTTGGAGCAAAGGGGTGGGAAACGGGGAAAGAAGAGATTGGTGCGTTGGTCTTCAGCTTGGCCTCAACGTGTATTTAGCTTGGCTTTAGATTATTAACAAGTGAAAAGACGTGTAGGAGGAGGAACTGATTTAATAGGCAAGGTACATTTGGGTGGAACAAAACAAGTGCAAAACCTTGTGGGAGATCTAGGTGGGGACAGCAGGAGGTATTCAGTAGTGTGTGTGTGTGTGTGTGTGTATGTGTGTGTGTGTGTAAAACCTTGTTAAGTTGATCAGCACATCCAAGGAGAGGCCTGTTAAGTAAGAAATTAATAAGAGCTCATTTTTGGAAGAGCTCAGTTAACAAGCACCAAAGGCAGAAAGGATAGCTGGCTCTCGGCCTGGATCTCCCAGGGACCAATGGACTTAATAGGGTCACTCAGACTTGGGCTCAGATTTTTAGGTCTTCAGACTTGGAAACTGGATTTTTTGTCAGTTCTCTCAGGAATGATCAGGATCTGGTCACCAGAGAGATCTATATCTTGACTGTTTCTCAGGGAGCCAGTTTCTGTTATTCCTAAGCAAGCCACAGTGGCAGCACCAAGAGCTTAGATTCAGTCACTGCAGACTTCAAATCCAGACTCATTACTTCCTGGCTCTTTTGCCTTCTTTGTTTAGACAACCAGGAGGGCTCCTTTGCAGGGAGGTTTTAAAGACTGAAAGGTAACACATGCAAAGCATCTCAGAGAATGCCCAGACCTCAGATGGGTGGCTGGGAGCTCCCTTCCACTCAAGTGCTGCCGCATCACTGCAGGTCCATGCAGCTCTGGGCCAGAGAGGAGATCAAGGCTGACCTTCTCACCTGGAAGGAAAGACTGGCTGTCCAGAAGTGGCCCAGCTCATGAGCTACCAAGAATTCAAAAATCATGCACATTCTCTTTCAGGAGAGAATCCACCTCTGTTCCTCGCTTTTCAATACTAGCTCCAGGGAACGAGCTGGGGAAGTAAGTATCCAGCCACACTCTTTCATACTAGCAGGTCCCAAAAACCTGAGTCATAGATTATGAAGTCAGGGTTCTAACCATCTCTAACTCCCTAAAATAGAGGGGGAAATGAATCGAGGGAGATGTTAGTTTTTAAATGAACAATTTTTGTTTCAAAAGATACATAGTAAATTATTTTATCAGGATAATCTCTTGCATTCTATAGGGAAAAGAATTTTATTGCATTGTAAATACGATCTGAGTTAGGTATTTTTTCAAGGTCCTTATAACTTCTGATAGAGCATACGTACTGTGGACCTGCTGTGTTGAGCCACACTTTGGCGCGATGCCTTTAGTTCACGCGAAGGGAAGCAACAAGGAAAGGCTCCAAGAGACTCATCCTGTGCCAACTCTAAGGATGAGCCTGAACACTTCATTCATTACAATCCACTTGTGTTAAGTGGGGTCCACTTGAATATTGGTATTACTGATGTAAGAATCAAATGGGCTGTATGTATGTTCCCAGAGATCATTCATTCATTCATTCAACAAATATGTATTGGCATCTTCTTGGCATGTGCCAGGCCTGGGGTTAGGACAGTCCCTGCCCTCAGGGATTGTGTGACTGACCACTCGTGTGAGGCTAGAAGCCTTGGGCACACATCTTTGGCCCAGTCAGTGGCAACCTCACTGAATGCTGAGGTCTATATTTTCAAGCCCCACTCCATGTTCTACTTCATGGCTTTTGTTCCACCTTTGAATTTATGCTTGTTTGGGTATCTTAAATTGTCTTAATTTTTTTCTGGAACAAATAAAAAATATGTAAATAAGACAATAAAAATATATTTTTAGTTTATTTTTGCTGATTATTACAAATATCTTGTTCTTTAAAAATTCTTAAAATTTAAGAATTTAATTAGAATTTCTGCCATTTATCACACATTTTAATATTATATAAAACATTATACAAAGTAATTTATTTTAATAATTTCCTTTTAAACTACTTTTTCCCCCCAGTTTTTAGTATCTACGAATTTTTCAAATGGATTGAAAGAGGTGGCAAGAAGGGTTTATAGCATTACTTAGGAATAGTTTCATGGATGTTCCTAGAAGCCTTTAATAGGACCTAAGACTTTTTGCTTAGAGGACAAATTAAAAAATTTTTGATAGAGAAATGGGAAGGGAGAAATAGACACATGTGTATAATATCTAAAAGAGTTGAGTAAATGTTAAAAACAAAACCCAGGAAGATCTCAACCCACAGCATTTTATGTTTTTAGAGCATGGCACCAGTTCAGAAGAGACTCTCATTCAGTTATGTGTTGGGCACATAACAGATGCTCAATAAATAACTACTGAATAAATTAAATCTATGTTAGAGCCCGTATGTGAGCCACAACTACATCCACATGACACACACTATTATATTCATATATATATATATATTTAAAGTGCAGTCTTATTGGGGCTGTCATAAAACAATATACATTCAAGACATGCAGTTTATTTAATTTTTATCAACAGTAGTGATGAAATTTTACATAAAAAGGACAAAAATGAAACATATGACTCTCCATATAGTCTCTCATATGTTAATCCATTATACAATACAGAGATTATATTTTAATAGGTAGAAGATACACCAAAATATCAATTATGTCTTAGGATTTTAAGAAATATGGCTTATGTACCGGGCTTACAGAATGAGCCAAAGTCTTTATTATCAGCTGCCTCAAAACTGATTCCAGGGTAAATCTGAAGAATTTGAAATCTTAATAGCATATAAAAGCATAATGACTACTTTTTCAACAGTGGATTTATTGGCTTGTAAGTAATTCTTCAGCCAACATCCTTGTTTCTGAGCAGAGGAGTAGATCTCAAGCAGGAATAACAGTAAGACAAGTAGGATCATATATCTTTATTGTTTCATCCCAAGAACAGTCAGCCACCTACAAAACCAAAACAAAGTAAGAAACACATTTAGATGCATAAAAATTCAAAACTGGCAGCAAAAATTTAAGTCGTTTGGTGTGTATATCACTCTTTTATGTAGGAAAAACCAGGATCCGTTTTTGATAAATGGTCTATTTTCCCTTTTCAAGATACCCTTCAGGGATTGTTTCTAGTGGACTGAAGTTGCCTACAAGGATTTCATCTATCACTGGAGAGCTAGGTAATTCCCTACCCTTTGAGCTAAATGTTGAAAAAATGTACTACTAGACCATGAACTAAGACTTTTTAATCAGTGGATAATTTTAAATTGCTGTGATGGTAGAAAAGTGGGGAGAGAGAAATATAGCATCTTGAGTATAGTATATGTTATGGCTTATGTCTGGCTGTCCCCCCAAAGTCTCGCAGAGTCATGGCAGGGGCTTTCAGAGGTGGCTGCATCTAGAGTGTGTATCAGTCCACTCATTGGTTTGGCATAGTTCTGGCTAGGATTAAGGGAGTATGTTCTACACCTGCCCTAGGGTGGGTAGCCTGCATAAAATATAAGGGACAGAAAGAGGCCTAATGTGCTCTCACCTGCCTGCTTGCTGTGGACTGTTTCTCTTCTGTGATGCCCCTCTGCCATGCTGCCTTATCTTAGAGCCAGCTGATTATGGACTGAAACCTCTACAAACTGTGCGCCAAATAAACCTTTCCTCCTTTAACTCTAGGTGTCAAGTATTTTGTCTCAGCAACTAGAAAAGTAACTAAGACAGAATTTGATACCAGAGAAGTGGGGTTGTTGCTGTGACTATACCTGATGATGTGGTTCAGGGGACTTTAGAGCTGGCTTGTGGGAAGAGTTTGGAAAGGCTAAGAGATGCGAGCTGAAAAAGTAGCCCTGAAAAGCTTTAGGCTGTACTTGATAGGAGATTATAGTCAGAGCTCAGAAGACAAAAATGCTGATAGAAATGATGCCAGTAAGAACCAAGCTCAGGTTTCTGCTGGGAAGGGCTACGTTGGCTGTTGGACTCCAGAACATGTGTGTTAAGCAGTGGTAGAAAGTTTACCTGTATTTTGCTCATGTCCAGAGCCTTTGACTGAGACTGAGATTAAGGGTGGCAGTTTAATCTTGTAGAAGAAATTTTAAGACAGTCTAATTTTAAGGCAGAGGCATAGCTACTCTCGGATGCTTTTAGCCAGATTTATGTTGAGAATCAAGAGCAAAGAGCTCAGCACAATGATTCAAGACTGTCAATTTGTTCAGAAAGGAAGCTCCAGTAAAGCTGAGGCCTGATGAAGCAGAGGAGAAATTTGTCATTGAAAAGATTAGGAAGAAAAAGCCAAGTATTTCAGAAGAACACAACAAAAAAGATAGGCCAGGGATAACACAAGAAACAGCAGGACTCCACCCTTTGTAGCTTCAGAGTTTCAAAGGTGAAAGACTTTGCTTTGAGAAAAGAGCTCCAGAGCACCATGTTTCAGAATGGCAACAGCCTAGAGAATTTGTTCCTTGGGATTGAGTTCAGAGTGTTCAGCGATCCAGGTACTCGACCCATACAGCCAAGAGAGAAGGAAGCCTGGCTACTGCTCCAGCTGGTAGCAGATCTTGCATCATCCACATGGTGCTGGTTTTAGGTGCATGCAGAATGCAAGAGTTGTGAGGTCAGGAAGGCTTCCACCCAGATTTCAGAAGATGCCCCTAAGATTTCAGGCAGGGTGCCCCTAAGAGGGCAGTGTGTGAAGCTATGAATGTGGAGCCAAACGTGCAGTGGAGCCAAACATACAGTGGAAGTTTGGAGAAGCCAGGAATGTGGATTATCTGAGGAAAACTGCAAGGAGGGAGCAGAGCCAGCCTAAGAGAGAAGCTGTGGGAACTACAACCGCTGGGTGGGGATGGAGCCACTGAAGCCCTTTGGAGTTCACATCTTGCAACAGATTGCCTTGGATGCTGGACATGGAACTACAGGACTTAATGTTTGCCCTGCTGGATTTTGGTCTTGCTTTGGTCCCTTCCTTGTTATCCCCCTATTTGTACCTTTTGGAATGGAAATGTTTATCTTGTGCCATTCAACGTTGGAAGTGTTTAACCTTTTCGTTTGTACAGGGGCTTGCAGTTAAGAGTTTGCCTTAAACCTCAGAGGAGACTTTGGACCTGGACTTTTCAACAGTGCTGAAACTGTTAGGACTTTGGCAACTCTCGGAGATGGACTAAATGCCTTTTGCATAAAGGGACGTGCATGAGTCTGGGGGCCAAGGGCAGAATGTTATGGCTGTGCCTAGATGTCCTACCAAAGCCTCATGGAGTCATGGGGGTGGGGGGCTTTTCAGAGGGGGCTGGATCTAGAATGTGTGGTGCTGGGATCAAGATTGACTACTAAATCAGTCCACTGATTGGTCTGGCGTAGTTCTGGCTAGAATTGAGGGTGTGAGTGCTACACTTGCCTTGGGGTGAATAGCCTGCATAAAATACGAGGGACAGAAAGAGCCTAAAGTGCTGTTACCTGCCTGGCTGCCATGGACCATTTCTCCTCTGCCATGCCACCCTGCCATGGAGCCAGCTAACTGTGGACTGAAACCTCTACAAACTGTGAGCCAAATAAACCTTTCCTCCTTTAACTCTGGGTGTCGGGTATTTTGTTTCACTCATGAGAAAGGTAACTAAGACAGTATCTAAAAAGATTTGAATAAATGTCAGAAAATGTAAGCTGGTTATGTGGGGGTAGGGAGAAAGAAAAGTGCAGCTCTTGCCACCACAAAGGGGCTCATTCCAAACCAAGTGTGGAAAGCCCTCTAAAGGCTCTCAGAGAAGGGACACAGGATTTTTCACAGGCCATGCACAATGACTTCACCAACTATGGAACAGGCACTGGAGTAGTTGGGCTGGAACCAGTCCTTGCACCTGCTTAGTGTCTCCCCTAGAAACAATCCCTTGTAAAAGGCAACCTGTCCATCATTATTTGCCTGATCCTGCAGATATAAGTTTTTATAGCATGAGACACAGTGCCATCATGTTGATTTTCCCGACTCGTGCATGTGTATGTTTTCAAGTGTTGGATCTTTCAGAATGTAGTGTCATCTACTGTAGAGGAGAGAAGCAGAGAAGTAAGACTTAGGCCTCTCATGCAAAGTACCTATAAATTATGGTTCTGAATTCCTATTAAACACTCTTCAATCCGTTTTCTTATTTATTTAGGACTTATAATAACTAACAAATGTCAAAGCCACTGAATCAGCAAATGCTCATAAATCAATACTTGATAATACATGAAAGATCTACAACCAAGATATACAGAATTATAAATTGATTCAAATTAATGCAAATAATGGCATTTCTCTATTAATTAATTAAATTCCAACTAGTTATACAAATTTAAATATGCTTAACAAGCAGAAAGGTTTTTAAACATGCACTTTACTACACTGAGAAAGAGGCCCCAGATTCTCTCAGGCTGGCACTATAGAGACTTCCCGGTAAGGAAAAAGGATTATACCACATGATCCCTGGGGGCAGCCTCTCATTAATTACCATCAGCACCCACAGGCCTCTCGCAGCACCGCTGGCCCTTTAATTCTAGGCCCGAGTGTCAGTGCAGGGCCCTCTTAAGGTCCCATAGTACCCATCAGTGGTCAGCCTCAAAGACATTTTTAAAAGACTGCTAAAAATAAGAGCTGACTGACAAACATTAAAAAGACTTTACTAAGATAAAAAGTATTAGCAAAAAGACAAGACAAAAGGCATGAGAATAAATAATATGCCTCACAGGATGAGTCCACTCAGCCTTCCGGTGGTCAAAGGAATCTTCCCTAGCTCCCATCCTGCTTCCTCCCATTCCCAGGAATGCATTCTTGGACAGGCAGAAGCCTTTGAGGACAAACTGAGTAGAGGATGAGAAAGGCAATGAAATATCTCCTTTTCCATCCACTTAATAATCTTTGACCTCAGTTTCAGTCCCCTGCATAAGGACTCACCTCTTTGGCCATTAATTTGCTGTGAGAAACAATTGGGAAAAGACCGAGACCAGCAAAAGATTATTTGGTGTCCTTTCAGTGGAATAATGGTAGTTCTTACCATTATTAGCAGTTCTGGGTTGCCTGATTCTATGGCCTGTGTTTATCAATGTCTTTGACTAGATCATATTTATGATTCTGTGAATTATAGAAAACTGTTCACGATACAAATTATTCTAATTCGTAGAAACTGCAATGAATGTTGTTCTGTGGAAATGCAACTGATCACTGAGAGATGACTCCAAATCTCAAATTTTACTGTCCTGTGGATATGCACCAGTTTTGCTCCTACTACTGAATTTATTTCAGCACTCGGTGGACACCTATATGTATCTGAACTTTGGTTTCTTTGAGCTAGTTGTAATATCTTACACATGTTACATAAATAAGTTCAATAAAACCTTTGATACATGTTCATATACTGCTACGAAAATCACGATCACCATTTTGAAAATGATCCTTTAATGGCCACACACAGGGATACAGCTTTATTTGCCTCCACAGGGTAACTATTATTTCTATGGAACATGACAATTCTTGTTCCTTATAGGATGTAACACCATAAGTTAACAGTAAAGTCATTTCATTTAAGGAACATTATGAAGTGGAGAGAAGGGGTAGTTATGCTAAAAAAGAGGCTGAGAATAATGTCTAAAATTGGGCATGAAATTAAAGACAAATGATAACATAAAACAGATGACATAATCAATTTTCCAGTTTTAACAGTTTTTCCTAGTACTTGGACTATAAGAGAAACACATACTTCTACTAAAAAAAAAAAATCATCCAATGCCAAAAAGAGTGATTTAACAAAAAATAAAATATTTTTTTTTTAAAGATTCAATCCTCAAATAGGCCAAAAGCATACTACTAAATTGGTTTCCTAAAATAAATAAATAAATAAATAAATAAATAAAATTTAAAAAGAAAATAAATAAAAATAAAAATTCTAAAAAATTGGTTTCCTAGAAGTATTTCCATGAGGCAGTGGTCCTCAAGTTTTAACGTACATCAGAATCACCTGGAGGTGAAGATGACTGGTCCTGTCCTTCTAGCCCTGGTTCTCAAAATGGGATCAGCATCAGTGGCATCACTTAGGACTAATCAACATCCTTGGTCTTTAAAGCAAGGTCCATAGATGGGCTTCAGAAAGTCCACAAATGCAACATTTTGTGTGTACATACATTTTTGGAGGAGGGGAGAGAGAATCCATAATTATCTTTAGATTCTCCATCCCCAAACTCAACATTAATCCAGGGCATTCTCCAGTTGTATGTTATAATCACCTAGAAAACTAATATGCAGCTAGAATTGAGAATCTTAGATTTAGAGCAGAAAGCACATCAGTTTCCTTAACTGGGTTTCTGTCATGTGAACTAAGATGGAATTCCTTGGGGGTATTTCATATGCCAAAATTTTCTGTTGACTATAGGAAATTCAAAATTTGGCAGGATTAAAACAATCTTCTTAAGTAAGAATTCTCCTTTTTGTAAGGATAAAAAAGAGATTAATAAGCTCCTACGTCATGGAAAACACCTTGTGTCATATTTTTATTTAAAATCTAAGTTTCACATCTGGTATGTTGCTATGTGGTACGAAGATAGAGAATTGGGAGGAGGACTAAGAGGAGCATGACTGAACTACTTCACATAGCCCTCCCTCAAGTACTCCTAAACCAAGAGCCTGTGCACTTTCCTGGTCCAGTCTACATAAAGCCAGACCCAGAATTTCTACTTAAAAGACATGAAAAAATTATATTAATTACTTAAATTATGCTTAATAAAATATGTTCATTTACTTTGCTTGAGATTTTTATTGTCAAATTCTAGACTGGCTGAGGTAGATTACAGATTAACTCACAGAGCCAAATCAAGATTAAAAAAAAATAAACTAACAAAAACCAGTATATCCTAAATCGAAAAATGGAGCAAAAGCTTTGAGATGGAGCTGAGTGCATCACCATAATGTAGGCTTCTGCTTTATGACAGCTAGGAGAAGACGGAAGCATGCTCGGTAACAAGTTTCTGTTTTCTAACAACATTCAGACATGGATGTAAACACTGCTGGCAACTAAGCTACATAGTGTTTGTTTTTTTGGTTTTTTTAGAATCAGAAAGTGTATCTTGATCAAATTTGTAAATGTGTATTCCTTGTGTTTGATACACAGTAAGCTTTTAATAGATGCTTGTTGAATGAATGAGTGAATCCATGTATGAACTATGGTTTCCCTCCTCCCAAGACTGTGTTAAGTACAGGGAAACTCTCACATGGTCAAGCTCACTTAATCAGACATGAGGTCAGAGATTTGGGTAAAAACAACAAGTTTCTGTGGGATATGGGAGATATAAGGGATTTTTCAGGGTAATGAATATTATTTAGAGAAGTTTCACAGGGAGCTTTCTTTTATGTCCTAGGGGCTGTTTGAAAAATATTCCTCTGCATTGCAAACATATCTAAAACATAATCCATCCACATATTCATCCATTTATTAACCAATATTTATTGAGAGCCTCCAATGTGTCAGAAGTATACCGAGGCTACACAATAAACACAATCATCCTGGTCTCTGCCCCACAGCTCCTGAGCCCAGAGAAAGGAGGATGAGGAAGACACACCTGTAATGCAGGGGTATGAGTACAGGACAGAGCTCTATGAGGCCTGCTAAAAATAGCAAAGGGGCCTCGGTAACCAAATTTGAGGACAGTGGATGCTTCCAGGAAGAAATGTTAACTGAGCTGAGGTTTAAAGGAGGAATGCGCTGTAGTCCGAGAGCATTTGCCGTTTGTGGGACAGGGGCACCTTGCAAAAGGCGGAAGGGTCTGGGCAGTGGCATAAATAAGAGTGAATGAAGAACTGCAAGTTCCAGCTTCACGCCATTAAACTGCTTTCTAACAGCACTGATGCAGTGCTTAACTTTTGATAGCAGGCTTTTTTTCTGAATGTGCTCTAGGGTTTCCTGAAGGCTGGCTGCCAAGGCATACGTATCTCTCTGAGCCTCTTCCCTAACAGTGTGAGTGCCTGCAGACACCAAAAGGGAGGAGCTCTAGGCTCCTCAAATGGAAAACATATTCCTTGTCCCAGAAGATGCCACTGTGATACATTCACTCCTGAGCTCTTCTGAATTTCCTTTAACCTGACACCACTACGCAAACCTCATCAGGACGCAGTTAAAATTATCAACATTTTAGGAAAAAAATGATTTTATAAAATGTCTTAATTGCTTTACTTAATATGAAATACGAACAGAGAATCAATCTTCATTATCTATTTTTAAAAGCTGCCATCTCCCAGGAAAGTAAAAACCTTACAGGGTTAGCCTTCATATAAGATATATTTTTAACGATCTCATTTTAACTTTTATACAGTAAAAAAGATTTTTAAGTCTTAAGAATAAACTTATTAATAAGAAATAAGAATTACTTGTAATTCCACTAAACTGTCAATTTCCTTCAAACATACAATGAAACATTCTTGAATGTATTATTTATCAATATAGCCTATTAACTTCTAAATACAACTATGGCACATACATCATGACATCATTGTAAATGGGATACTTGAGAGCAACCATATTAAATATTTCAACCTTTTCTATAGGTAAATTACAGATGCTACATAGCCAAAAATATTAATGAAACAAATGCTTTCAGTAAAAAGTGTATAATTAGAACTTATTGGTGGATCAAGAAATGTTATAGGACATCTTCAATACTAATGGTTATAAATGAAGCTCCCCCCCGTTTTGGAGACAGGGTCTCACTATGTAGACCAGGCTGACCTCAAATTTGAGGTCCTCCTGCCTCAGTTCCCTGAGCATTGAGATTACAGATGTGTCACGGTAGCTTTTAGAGAAGGAAACATTATAATGAAAATACCAGACTTAAAATACATATGAAATTTAGAGAACAAATTTAAATCCTAATTTTATCAATTCCCTTTATTTGATTAAAATGTTTACACATGCCACTGATAAGGTAATTCATCTCAAATGATCTGATATGGCTATAAAAATAACAAAAGATTAAAAGATTTGCTTTATTGACAAGTTTTCTACTTCCTATTTATCATTATTACTCTTTTTCTCTCAATTCTGTGGACAATTGTTTTTGCCTCTGGGAAACTTGTTTAATCTACTGTAATTATTTACATGACATATGGCTCCTTAGCAAGAAAGAATGAAATAGGCAAAAAGACGTACCTAGAAAGAATGCCTTCTGAAAAAAATCACTACTGTCAACTCCAAATTTTGAAAAGGCAGACTCATTACATTACAGTATATTGATTTTGGGCTAACAAAAGAAACATGTTTTACTTACTCAAACAGTTACAATAGAAAGTGACTACAGGGGAGAATATGATTTATTTTGTTAATTTTTCTGGATTTATACAAAAGTAAGGAGAGAGTTGACCAATACACCAAAAAAACCTTTGCATTTATTTATTCAGTTTATTTAGTACGTATGTATCATGTACTTTAATCCATAATATATCTCTTAGCATTCAGAATATTTAGTTGACACTCAAAATATGTACAGAAGCATAAAAGAAATGGAGAAAACAAGAGAAGGAAGAAAACACTCCCTGAATTCTTAAAGACAAAAATACTTTGGATAGGCAGAGGTGGAGGAGAGCAAGGAAAACTCACAAAAAGACAGAATTGACAAATAATCAAAAGTAATTGGTTTGCAACAGAGAATTACATACAATGATGAAAACTAAAATTAGAAAGAACACAGATTGTACTGAATCTTGAAAGCAATATTAAAAGTTCAGACTCTACCTGAAGGTTATTCTACCCTTGAAGGTGTCTAGGCAAAGATGACATTATGAAAATGACAATTTAACCACTGATTTGTAAATGAAAACCAGACCATAACCCACATACTAAGACATGACAGTTTCTGACATGTAGTATGGCAGGAGGTGAATGGTTAGAGTGGTTTAAAAGCATCACAGGAGTGGCTGACCATGAAGTTGAGAAAAAGAAAGATCAGTTAGGAGGCAAATACAGTAGTATCTGTATTGGATGACAAAGGCCTAAAAATTGACAGAAAGAAGAAGAAAAAATTATTCTATTGCAGTAACACGATATGTTTGGCCATTTATTCCAGTTTTAATTTGTGGGTTTTGTTTTGTTTTGTTTTGTTTGTTTTGGTTTGGTGCTGGGATGGAACACAGGGTCTTGCCCCTGTTAGGAAAGTACTCTACTACTGAGCTATATTCCCAGCATATTCCAGTCTTTTTAAAAGATCCCTTATGTAAGTTATATAATTTTCATCTAGACTCTTACCCATTTTTTATTTTTATTCCTCCATGAATCCTACACACACACACACACACACACACACACAGTGTCACTGATGCCATGTAAAAGTACTTTTTCTCATTTTGTTTTCTGATGATTGCTAGTAGTGTAGGGTATTATTTTTGCATATTTATTTTTCCTGACCTTACTGAACTCGCATTATTTTTAATGGGTTTAAAGTAGATATACTTGGATTATTTGAGCTGGCAATCATATTAAGTACAAGAAGTGGTAGTGGTGGTGGCAATTCTCATCTCACCTCTGACTTTAATGACGCCATTGATATATTTCAGGTCAAGGACTAACGAAATCAAATTTGCATTATGGAAACCTTTCCCTGAAAGCAGTGTTGAGAATCAATGGAATAAAAGAAAGAGCTTAGAAACCAGTTATAAGAGGTACAAACAAGGTACAAAGAAAGCAGGGCAGCTAGAAAGGCATGGTCCAGACTTCAGAGATACCAATGAGGATGAATCACAAACATGGTGCCCAAGTGAGGGCACAGAAGGACACGAAAATCATGCGAAGTTTCTACATTCGAGTCCAGCCCCACCAAGCAGCCAATCATGTAGCAGGTTAGGAATACTGGAGGCAAAGAAGACACCCACTCACATCACACAGTCAAGGCAACCGGATAATGGGTTAAGAAGCATTAGTATAAAATTATAGGGCAGCTTCAAAGGGAAGTTACACAAAAGTAAAATGACTAAGACTGAGCACTGGAGAATATCTACTAGAAGGTTGGTAGGAAAGAAATTGGCAAAGGAGTCAAAGACATTTAGCAAAGATGTAAAAAAAGAAAGATTAGCAAGGTAGCATTAAAATCATAGGAGAGAAAGGTTTTTTATTGTTAAAATACAGCCAAATAGGAAAGAAGTCTGAGGAAAAGATTACTTTGGTTTTCAGGAGTTCACTAGTGATGGGGGGGGGGGGCTTAACGTCAAGTGAATGATGAAAAGAAGATTCAGGGGTTAAAAGAGTAAATTTTGAGAAATCAAAGGCAACAAATAAATCCATTAATTCTAGATGTTTAATAACAAGAGAAATAGAACTCAATGGTAGTGAGACAGGTCAGTAGGGTCAAATGGCAGTAAGTCCCACAGAGCTTCAGAAATAGAGAAAAAAAAACTGACTGCAGATTAAAAACAGTGGATAACTGAGAAAGCAAAGACTTGGATGAGAGAACCAAGGAGGAAATTAGGAACCCACTAGAAAGAAGGGGAAAACAATAAAGAACACAAATTTTCAGAGGTGACAGTTCTGGAAGAAGATGCTTATTCTTGGGAACTTTGTTTTTACAGTCAAGTGGGATATAAGATCAAATGTCTAGATCCTGGGCCTGAAAAGGGCTGAGAAAAGATACTACAAAAGATAATATGAGGCATGTGCTAAAATAAAGCAAAAAGACTTCAAAGGTAAGCTGAGTAGGACAAAGAGCCCAAGTGAAGTTTGTTTTTTTTTTAAAGTAATTTGCAGTGTGCCAAGTGAGCACATTTACTGGTTTTTAGAAACAATGCTGTATAGCTGAGAAAGGAGAATAAATAACAAAGTGTGTGGTGGTAGTGGGGGTTCAGGTGTCACCAGCTCAGGGAAGCATACTTCACGGGCTGCCTAAGAGTGCAGGGGGCACAGGCAGGCCAACCCCATCCATCCCAGGGCACTCTGAGATCCCACTCATGGTGGAGGGAGAACAGCAAGGGCCTGTTACACAACTTTAAGCTTAAAAATTACAAATTATGAAAGCATCAGAGAGGAAAGAGTGGAGACTGGTGCCTGAGGACACTAAATGCTTCTGGCACATGTTCTTCTCCACTCTAGAGCTAGTCTGTGACAGAAGCAGAAATCTCACCTGAGATAAAAGGTAAACAGGACACAGATGTCCTGACTACCGGTAATACTAGCCCCTTTCTAAACTCCAATTTTTCAGACTTATACTGAGAATTTTAAAACATTTTTATCCACTGCCTATCTTTAAACTTGATACTGAAGACTAGAGAAACAGAGTTGAACCAAAACATGATCTGAATTTTTAAATACCTAATATTTTTTAATGAAAAATTAACAAAGACACTTTCAAAAATACATCTAAAGAAATAATTTACATCAGAATCAAGTCTAAGTATGTTCTGAAACAAAATGAAAATATACAAAATTTCTTTGACCTTATTTTCAGGAAAAATCTATAGTAGCTATATGTTGCTAGCATGGATAGACTAGGATATTCATTCCTTTTATTATCGTTATTTATTTATTTTTATTTTTTTGCAGTGCTAGGCTTTGAACCCAGAGCCTGGCGCCTGCCAGGTAAGTGTTCTACCATGGAGCTACAGCCCCAGCCCTAGAATATTCATTCTTAGAGATTATGCTTACCAAGCATTTAGGGAGTTCCAGAAAGATACAGGGTATGTAGTACAACCACAACTTTGAAAATCATGCATTCATAAAGAAAAAGACTAGGAGAGAGTAGTTAACACTAAAAAAGGAGGCCAGGGGTAAGATTTGGGAGGAAGTTTCTAGAATTCTGGCAATGGTGTGTCTATACCTGGATGGAGAGTACACAGGTACATATAACTTACTGAGCTGAGGGGTTAAAAGTGGGGTTTTTCAACAAGGTTGTTACACTACAATTGAAGGTTTTTTTTTAAAGAACTGAAAAGAAACATCATAGTATAAGAACTTTTTCTAGAGGGATGAACCCATCAATAATCTTTTTTCTTCTTGCTAAATATAATTTCCAAAATTTCACTGTGAGAAAAAAATCTAACTTCATTAAATATATAGAAGTGACACCTTAGAATGAACTAATAATGCTGACTTTAAAAGACATTAAAAAGAGAAATAACTATATTTCAAAAGGACTATACAGAGCCCATCAAAACAATGTATACACACTTCAGCAAAAGAAAAATAGTATGATGTTTATTAAAGAAATGGTGTTAACCTCATATGGGAAACCCTAGATGAAGTTGTATATCACAGAAAACCCACCACACTTCTGGCCCTTAGAGAAGAAACTGAAAATGGGTGAGCAGCAATCTCAGTGACCAAGGTTACCAAAGCAGTAGTTCGCTGTGCTAATAAATGTCTAGAAGTTAATGGCTACCACTTTGAGCACCTCTTGTAAACTGTAGAGGCTAAAGGTAACTTGTAATAATGTCATCATGTCTCAATAAATTTAGTATTAAAATATATATACAGGTTTTTCTTTTCCTGAAGTGTGTATACATTTTTTTGGTGGACTATGTACAAAGCTCTGTGAAGCTGTACCAAACTTATTAATACTACACTAAATGTCACTGAGCATTCAAAGGAGCAGGATTGACATGACAGAGTACAAAGTCAGGAGTTCTAAAGAAAAATGAATACAGAAATTCCAATTGTGTAATGGGTATAGCACAGGTCTAGTGTCACACAACTAAAAACAGAAAAGGGTTATCCAATTTAGAAATAATAAGGATAAGGGAGAAAAGAGAAAATGCTAGGATTGTACAAATCATGATCAAAGAGAAAAGAAATCAAAGAAAAACTTTCTCAAGTGAAAGACAACTTCGGCCTGGTTAACGAGAGGGGGCGTGGAATATCTCTCAGCAATTATCCTTTAAGAATGACCCCCAGACACTTATTTGTCAAGTTTTAAACCATTAAAGACAAGATCTTACATTTTGTCAAGAAGAAATGTTAAGAATGCCTTTGGACCTATTTTTTTCAGATCTCTAAGAAGGGAGAGGCTAAAAAGAAAAGTATTATTAATATAAGGACTCAGATAAATCCCTTTAAAGACAGAGAATATATTAAGATAGGTCGTCGTAAGATAACGTCAGCCAGGTCTTGCAGCTGCTAACATCACAAGAGACAATAGGCTTTTGAAAGCAGATGGAAAGATACTAAGAGGTGAAAGGCATTTTCTAAGAGAATAAAATATAAACAAAGGATGAAATTAAATTAACTTGCATTCAGTAAACCTGACCACATGTTGTGAGAATAATGGTTATCCTTACTGTATTCATATACCATATGTCAAAAATTACTTAAACCACAAACTATACCAACGAAGTGGTAGATGTGAAATGAATTTTTCATAGCTCCTCTCATCAAGAACTGGCATCCACATCCCACTCGTTGGATCCTGACTGGCCTCCCAACCTGCTTTGCAACAAAAGGAATGGTGGTGGCTTCTAGGTGCAGACCTCAAGATGCCCCACAGCTTTTGTTCTCACCCTCCTGAGAGCACACAATTGCTAACAGACGCCTGGGCTACCCACAGACGTGTGGCCCAGAAAATGAGTGCCACACACCTGAATTTGGCCATCTCAGACCACCCGGCGCCAGTTAAATCATCAGACAACTTGGACCATGGAGGGGCCTGTGTGAGACCAAAGAAGAACTTGCAGCCCAAAGTGCTGACTCACAGAACTGTGAACAAGTAAAACTGTTACTGTTTTAAGTCTCAAAGACTTAGAGTCGAAGCCGTGGAGTAGTTAGTTCCAGTAATAGAGAAATGATAAATCAAGTGAGAGGAAAATGCAAAGCTGCACAAAAGACTTGATTCTTATCTCCCCTAGAAAGTTCAATATTTTACTTGGTAAAAAACTTAAGTTATGATAATATAAACAACTCAAATGTTTGTGTTAGAATGTATTGTTAGATATGGGAAAAATATCATCTTAGTTTGAAAGAAAAGTTTAAAGTTGACAAGAGAATATAAATAAAATGGATACGAGAGAGAGAGAGAGAGAGAGAGAGAGAGAGAGAGAGAGAGAGAGAGAAACTAAGATAAATTTCCAGAGGGGAAAATACTGCAAGCATAAAATTGAAAATATACAAAAGGTAACTGGATTCTAGAGCTTAGAGTTAGAAAAACCTCTTCTTCGAATATGAAATCTAATAGGTCTAAGTCATCTACTGCTTTTTACCTTTTAATTGGGAGTATTTAGACTATTTACATTTAACATAATTTTTGATATGGCTGCATTTAAAGGTTTTCTACACCAAAAATCATGTCATAGTCGCCTGTTGCGCAAGCGCAAGGACCCAAGTTTGATCCCCGGTACCAAAAAAAAAAAAATCATGTCATCTGAGATATTTTAACTTTTTCCTTTTCAACTGAGATGCCTTTAATTTCCTTTTCTTACCTAATTCCTCAGGGTAAGACTGCTAATGTTGTGTTGAATGGAAGTGGGGGAAAATGGGCATCCTTGTCTTATTCCCAAATTTAGAGGTAAAGTTTTCAGTCCTGTTTTGTGCTTTTTGAGGCAGGGTCTCACTATGTAGTTCAGGGCTGGGCTTGAACTCATAGTGATCCTCCTGGATCAGCCACCCAAGTGATAGGATTATAGGGATGTGTCACCACACCTGGCTGCTTTCAGTCTTTTATCAATGATGGCTGTTGGTTTTTCGTTTATGGCCTTTATTATGTTGAGGAAATTGATCATTTTTAATAACTCCATGTTAGCTCAATGACTGGCCTGTTAGTTATACTTCTTTTGCTAAAATTTCCTGATGGTTACCAAAGGGGTTACAATATATATTGTGAATATATCACAATCTACCCTCAAATAACATTCTATCACTTTGGAATACAAACTTTACAAAGGTATACTTCCAATCCTCCTTCACTTCCCTTGCTCTATAGCTGTCACACATTTTACTTTTGCATATAAATTGTTCCTTAAGGTGGACCAAACTATTTTTAACTGCCTAATAGACCTCCCATCTGAATGTCTAACAGGACATATCTTAAACATAATTATTAATTGTTCCTGTCCCAAAATTCCCCTCTTCTCTTAGCTCATTAAATTAAACCATTGCCCACCCTGTCTCCTAATCCTAGAATTAAAACTTGATTCTTCTGTTTTGTTCACAGCCCATTTCCAATCCATCAGTAAATTCTACTATTGTTATCTTCAAAATGTTAGGGTGAGCCATATAAAAGTTCCAGCAATTTATCTATGTGGTTTTTTTTTGGTTTTTTGTTTTGCTTTTTTTTTGGTACTGGGGATCAGACTCGGGACCTTGTGCTTGCGAGGCAGGCGGCAGAACCACTGAGCTAAATCACTGGCCCAGTTCCAGCAATTTAATATGGCTCAAAATAATATATTCTTAATCTTTCCATCTCTCCACCTTTAGAACTTGACTTTAACTCACTATTTTTCTTTTTTTAGTACTGGGGATCGAACTTGGGACCTTGCACTTGTGAGGCAGGCACTGGAACCACTGAGCTAAATCCCTGGTGACTTTAACTCACTATTATCTTCGCCTAGATTACTTCAAGAGACTCCCAGCTGGCTTCCTAGCTTTCACTCTTGTTCATAGTCTACTCTCATAGCTACTGGAAGGATTGTTTAATCACAAATCAGACTATCATTTTTCTGCTTTAAACCTCCAATGGCTTTATAATGAAATTATAGGAGAAATCACTGTATGGTCTATAAGGCTCCACACAATTAGGTGAATATGTACTTCCTATCACTGTCCCTCCCATTCTCCAGGCTCCAGCCACACTGGCCTTCTTGCTGTCTCTTAATTATAACCAACTGATTACCATCTTAAGGAACTGACATTTGTCATTATCTCTGAAAAACATTCTTCCCTTAGTTGGATGGCTGGCTCCATTTTGTTAGTTTTTAGCTCAAACTTCATTTTCTCAGTCAGCTTTTCATAGACCTTTTAAGCAAAAGCATCCCTTCACTAACAGTCTCTATCAAACTGCTCCATTCTGAAGAGCATCTACTGCTACATGAAATCATCTTGTTTACTTGATAATTAGATTCCTCCTACAGTGTGTAAACTCCATGAGAGTAGAAATCTGTTTTGATCACTATTTTTTCTCAATACCTAGCTCAATGACCGATACACAGCACTTGACAAATATCTTGTCAATACATGTAACCGAATGCGTCAATTGGTGAATGTCAAAAGAACACTAAGAGAAAGTAAGAATGCTTTTAGGAGATTAAAAATATATTAAATAATAATTAATAATATGACCTGTATAACACACAGCGAAACTTAAAGAACAACTAACCTTGAATACATACTATGAATACATGCTATGGACTGAATTGTGTCCCCTCACTAAATTCATAGGTTGCAACCCTAATCCCCAATGTAACTGTCTTTGGAGACAGAAAGTAAAGATCAAATAAGGTTGTAAGGGTGGAGCTCAGGTCTTTCCAGATTTCGAGTCCTTATGAGGAGAGGCGGCAGAGTCCTCTTCCTCCCTCCCCCTCCTTACATCCCAACACACAAAGATTCAGCCACAAGGCGGCCATCTACAATCCAGGAGGACAGCCTGCACTGGGAACTTCCTAGTGGATCTTGATCTGGGCCTTTCAGCTTCCAGAACTGTGAAATGAATTTCTACTGTTTAAGCAACCCAGGCTTGCTATTTCATTATGACAGATTGAGCACATTAATATAAGAAAAAACAAACTTTAGTTAATAATCTCAACACTTGATTTTTTAAAATATGACAAGTAAATCAATACATATTTTTAAAACTCTACTGTTGAATACTACAAGTCGGAAGACAAACATTCTTTCATTCTCAAGTACTACAACAGCCCTGCTCCCCCTCATTACAAGCCTGTTTATCATTTTCCTCTGTCTCTTCATACTGATGACACCTGCTCATTTATATGAGCCTCATTTCCTATGGATCCCTTAAATAGGTCAAATCCCAATTCTGATTATGAACACTTGAGGCACAATGAGTTTCTTTTTCACAGAATCTGTCACAGTCGTCCATTCACATTCATCTGTGAGATGCTCTGATGTAACTTGGATTACTAAATGCTCTATGAAGGCAGGGGCCGTGCTTATTTTTATTCCACCCTGAACTCCCCTGTACCTACCACAAGGTCTGGCACATGGAAACATATGTTGAAAGAAAAATGAACGAGAGGAAGAACTCAATCCAAGACTTCCCAATACTAAAACTGTGTTCATTATGAACTCTGGAGACTTTTAGCATGTATGAACTGTGCATTATGCCCCTGAAACTGCTGCTTATTTACAGCTCAAAGACTCCTGCTTCTCCATCCTTAGTTGCTCTCAACAGTAACTACTTCCTGAGTACAAAAAGAATTTGGTTATCCAACTGTAAGAGACAAATGGCAATTGCCATGCTATAAACAAAATGTATGGTCTTACAATAAAATCTTTTTTATTCCTTTAGGATAGATGTTGCTGATAAATCCTCTGTTCACAAGGTTCCTTTTAATAAGGTGAGTCTATGGAAGACTTAGAAAATTCTTGGGATTCTTCAGACTGGTGAGGAACCACCACAACCAAAGGAAATAGAGCAGCCTCAGATACCACATGTCCCTGTCTGGGTCTCACAGAGTACAGATAATAAAAACACATATGAGTGAATGCTTAACGTATATTTACACAGGATCCTTTCTTTGATATTGCTGTGTATCAATGGGAACATTACAACTTTTTAAAAACTGGGATAGAATACAGGTATATGATTTTATTACAACTAATCAAAATTAATGTATTTAGAAAAGGAACTAATTCTTTTAAAGATACATTTATATTATATTTAAAGATAATTCCATTTCATCGTTACTATTTTGGTTTTTTCTCTTCTTATATATTAATAAGTCCTTTTTAAACAAATAATGTTCATGAAAATATTCCAATATCTATTGAGAATTTTTTAACAGAATTATGTCTTACGTTCCTTAAATGAAAAGAAACATATATTTACTTAAATTTAAGAATATAGTAATATGAAAGGGGATTTTTCTACTTATTTAACTTCTAAAATGTATAATGAAAGTACGATTTCTTAATTATAGCCTAGAATTTCCATGTATTATTTTGTGTTTCACGGATCACGGTTTTTTCACACAATCTGTTACAAAGTGCCTTATCAGTCAATATATTATATAATGTTTCTGACCTGAATTTACAATTTCTGAAAGTGAAACTGTTAAAAAAAAAATCCTGAACATTAGAGTGCAAAACATTTACTCTCGAGTCCTTAAGAGAACAAAAAAGGGAAAACAGAAAGTTGATTCATTAACACAGAAATTCTCTCCTACTTCCTTCTCCACTTGGACCTTCCTGCTGGACACAGAGTTGTGGGGATGAGTGCGACAGTCCAGAGGGAAATGAGCTCCCTTGGTCTCAAGTGCTTACTGCTGAGCCTAGGACCACATGCTCCTGACTCCATCAGCCTATGTGGACAGACTTTCCCCACTCTCTCTCTTTTCACTCTCTACTGGGAGAGGCCTCCTCAAAGCCTCCAACATGTCAGACAACAACACCTCTTAGGAAGGTTCTTTTGCCTTTCAAAGAAGTCAATCTTTTAAGAGGTATTTTCTGGATACCTTTTATTCTCAGTATTTCATTGCTCAAGTGCTACAGTTCATATAACAAAAGAGATCAGGTTAATTAAGCAAGTGTGCCTAGTTCTACCAAAAGTACACAATTTTATTCACAAAAATAACACATCCCATATGCAGAACTACTTGTGAACTGTGGGGGTAGAAAAAAAAATACAACACAAAGTTGATCCCATTACCTGTGTGGGGCTCTGAAGACTAAAATCTAAACCACAAGTAAACTCTGTATGATGCTCCACTGTTTCAAGAAGAGGGTCAGGCTTTGAAAAGTTCCAGAATCTGTAAAGGTAAACAAAAAAAAAATAATAATTTAAGTGCTAAACTTCTAAACACATTATAATAAAAAAAGGTATTTGACATAAAAAAGATTTTATCAAAACAAGCTCAACAAATTTATAAATGCAGAGCCACAACACATCTGCATAAAAATCTAATAAGGAAAAACATGTATTCTATCCTATTAGATCAAAAGACAAAACAGAATTATTAATCAATCTACCCTTGTAAAAGGTTACTATATTTCCATTAGGCCAACTTATAGGGTGGAAGCTTAACAAGTCTTTGTTTAGAAAAAAAAATTATACTGACAAGGACATTTGAGATGAGAGACATTGTGCCTGTTTAGCAGTTTCTAAACACATTAATGTCTATAAAACAAGAATATTAGATTAGATGAACTCCTAACATTTTGTAGTTTTAAATTCTACTTCATTTCTCAACAAGAGACGTGAAAAGAACTAAAGTTTAATTTACATTTCAACAGCAGTTCAAATTCTTTCAAATAAATCTGTCCTCTTGTAAAACTCTCTGTAATTCTGAAACGATCATTTTTTTTGAGGCATAGCCTTTCTTAGAGATTCTATATCAGTGTAATTTCCAGACTCAAGACAAGCCAATATTATATATTCTACTCCTCCTCTATAGAATGAGAGTGATATTTACCATAATAGAGCTCTGATTTCTAGTGTTTAGAGTAGAATTTGCCCTATTTTCAATACACAAAATAGTACTTTAGCTTTCTAAAGGTTTATTTGCTCATCATCTTTTTTTATTTAACTCTAAATACTATAAAGTAGCACATTCAGAATCATAGAGTCATACCTTTATTCAGCTTCTCTAATGATCTACAACATAAAACACACTGAAGGTTGGGCAGATCCCTTTGAAAGAGTAAACATACAGAACCAACAGTCACAATTTGTTTAACCTGGTGATATTATTTCCCTAATAAATGCAATGTTGGCCCTATTACGTTTTGAAAAGAATTGTTGCTATGGATAATCCACTGAGTAGGCACCAAAAAGCCACTGAATAGTTAATTTATCAGATTACTGACATCTACAGAATACTTAGGGAGAAGGATTCTACTTTTGAAAATTTGCCTGTTCAAACAAATGAAGGACTCAGAAATCTTAATGGTGGTCTTTTTTATTTTTGTATATTTATTCCTTTGGGTCTAGACAGTGGATTGCATTGAAATCAAATTTTCTGGACCTTGATAATGTTTAAGCAAAAGTAAACATAATTGTGTAATTTCATTTATAAAACCTGGTTATGGATTGACTTGAATTATTTGCAACAATAATCAGATGATTTTGCCTATATCCACTATGTTCCAAAAAATCATAATGGCTTTTAAAATACATGTTTAATATGGTAAAAAAAAAAAGGGGGGGGATAAGGGAAAATTAAGGTGAGGGAAAGCAAGTTGGAACCTTCAGTAAGATTGGTAAATAAAAATCCATCCCATGAAATCATGCATGCTTAACAGGAAAGAACCTCAAGATGCTAAGATTTCTAGCAGCCAAGGGAAAAAATTCACAATCGGGGTCCAAACTCAGTTATCTCTAACCACATACCTCCTGAACACTCAGAAAGAAATTCTCCCTCGGGGGTTCGTAGACAAGAAACCCGATGCTTATGTAATGAAGAATATATTTAACATTTCTTAATAAGCATAGAGATATTGTGTCACCTGCTGCCACTTGTCAATCAATGACATCACCCCAAAGAGCAGTGCAGCAGAATCATCCTATGAGAAGGCCAGTTTTGTGCATCCATTCAGTTCTCCGGCTTCATTTGGGACTTGGATTTATTTCAGGAGAAATAAATCTTTAGGTACTCCGAAAGAATTGGTTTCTTTCAGTAGAACTTTTTAGGGATAATGAACAGCAACAGGGTCATAGGATGTCCCTTCTGTTATTGTTGATTTGAGCCAGGTAAGGAAAAGCTGCACTGAGAAGAAGACAACAACATGCCTAACCAGGAGAGGGGGGCAAAGCCATCCAACTTCAGCCCCACAATGTGATGAAGGAAATCACCGATTCAGGAGGCTGAGACACTTTTCACCAACTACATTTGGATTTGTTCTACACATAGCTAAATGTGGCATCAAGGCCTCACAGAGTTCTACACCTCAAAGTCATAACCATCATCATTTTAACCTGGGAATAACTATCAAGTATGTATCCACATTCTGCAAAACATTCATCAAACAAAATACATGCTAAAACTTTCTGCACAGCAAGAGAAACCACCAGAAGTATGAAGAGACAACCCACAACGTGGGAAAAAATATTCACCTGCTGTTCCTCAGACAAAGGTCTACTCTCTAGAATCTATAAAGAACTTAAAAAGATCAGACCTCCCAAATGTAAAGACCCAATCCAAAAATGGGCATCTGAAATGAACAGATATTTCTCACACAAAGAAGTAGAAATAACAAATAAACATATGAAAAAATGTCCAACATCACTGGTCATTTGAGAGATGCAAATGAAAACAACGCTGAGATTCCACCTTACCCCAGAAAGAATGGCTGCTATCATGAAATCAACCAATAACAAATGCTGGCGGGGCTGTGGGGAAAGAGGAACCCTGCCCCACTGCTGGTGGGAGTGTAGACTGGTGCAACCACTGTGGAAATCAGTATGGAGAAACCTCAAAGAACTACGACTGGAGGTCCCATTTGACCCAGCTATTCCCCTGCTGGGGATCTTCCCTAAAGAATTAAAAGAATCATACCACAGTGATATATGTGCACCCATGTTCATAGCAGCACAATTTGTAATAGCTAAAACTTGGAAGCAGACCAAATGCCCATCAACTGGAGACTGGATAAAGAAAATGTGTGTGTGTTTTTTTTTATAAAATAGGGTACTACTCAGCCATAAAAAATGAGAAATTAGAGACATTTATAGCTAAATGGATGTACATTGAGGCAATACTCAGAAGTGAAATAAATAGGACACACATGTATAAATACCAAATAGTTCCTCTAGTGTGAGAAACTGAAAGTGTAAATAAGGACTAAAAGGTATAATAGATAATGTGAAACAGGAAGAAAAGGGGCAAAGGGGAAGGGGAAGTGGAGGGGTAGGAGAAAGGAAAGAAGGGAATGTAATATATAATATGAGAAAATGAAAAAACGGAAACAAAGTCTTTGTAAATCAAGAGGGATGGAGGGGTTGAAGGGAGGGCAGGGGAAAGGGGAAAAATAAGAACCAAGAGAGATTATGTAAAGGTGCAAACTTCCAATGATTAATGTCATTATATTGTATACCTAAAATGTACCAAATAAAATAAAACTTTTAAAAAAACAAAATACATGCTAAAACTTTGAAGAGACTCTTTGGTAGATAGGAGGTTAGCCTAGTGACTAGCATAAAAGCACTATTGGCTGTCTTATCACTTCATAGTTCTGATGGAACTGATGTAATACATAATGTATATATTACAGTACAAAAATTATGAGGTTCATTTCCAACAGAATGACTCACCAGGTACCTAGACCAACATTCTAGAACTCCTAGATAAAACCTAAAACCAATCACCACCACAAAAATGTCAAAAAATCATCCATGAGTTTTACTCAGGTAAAAACTATGTGAAGACAAGAACCCAGAGCAGCAAATTGAACATGAAGCCAGCCTTTGCCTTGGGAGGATCTGCTACATGTGGAGAACTGAAGCTTCAATTTTCTTAAACTTAAGGGCACCCAGGACCCAGGAAACTCAGAAAACTCCGTGTTAATATATATAACTTAAAAGTAATTTTCAGTACATTAAAATATTATCAAAAATATTAAATACATAGTAAAGTACAACCCCAGCTACTCTGGAGGCTGAGGCAGGAGGATCACAAGTCTGAGACCAATGTGGGCAACCTAGTGAGACTCTATCAAAATAAAAAATAAAAAAGGGTGGGGATGTAGCTGAGTGGTAGACCCTAGGTTCAATCCCCAGTAGCAGACCAAAAGAAAAAAGGTAAAGTAGATTACACAAACTAAATAGGTAGGGAAAACCAAAAGCTAGGAGGTATATTTATATGCTGTAATTTCTTTGTAATCACAAATGGCCTGCTAATAACATAGCAGCCATTCCTTAATTGCAGCCATTATTAACAGTTTGATAGGCACAATTCCTGAGGTTTCCACTTATCTCCACTCCCTTTCCACTAAGAAAGGGTGAGCTATAAGGAGGGAAGTGGGTGTTGCTGCAAGTTTTCTCACATTTGCAAAGAAGGGAGAGATGGAAATCTCTCCTTGCACCTTCTCCTGGACTCCAGGGCCCCTTTAAGAACCTATATCTGAGGGCCTCCATTACTCAAGTAAAATGAGATCCTTTTAATGGAAGAAGTCAGGCTGCATGTATCATTAAGTAAGCAAATAAGGCACATTATTTTTAAGTGAAATGTTTGTTTTGGTCCAGTCTATGTACTACTTGGTGCCTTTTTGTCTCTTTGTTGATGAAATCAGATTATTTAAGCTCTCTAATGGGAAGTAAATATACTGGACAGGCTTCCAGTGATTAAAAACATGGCAGAACTGTAGGGATATTTTTCATTTAAATTACAGATCGTAATACAATGTCTTGGTTGAGTTACTTTTGCCTTCTGACTCCACAACTGTTTAACATAACAAGTATGCATCATTGTAATAAAACATCAAAACTATTTCAGAAATTAAGCTGATATTACTTTCCACTTTACTAAAATGTAATATGAAATTTCTATACTAATACTTTTAAATTTAGCAAAAAGTTTAAAATATTTTAAAAGTTCCTCCTTTTCCTTTTATGTTCTCAACTTATAAGTTAGTCGTTAATTCTTTGTAATTCTTTGCTAACTACAAAAACAGGGGGGGGAGTGTACTGGCTAGTTTTTAATGCCTTACATATATATCTTAGTTGTTTTTATAATTTTAAGCAAACTGCACCATTATAATCCACTCCATTTGCATTGCTTAGGTCTAGTAGCCTCTATAGCAATAGGCAAAAGGTGCCACAATACTTCTTTTCTCTTAATTTGATTACTCATTCATTAACAATTTATGAGTCTTACTATGTGCCAGGTACTGCGCTGAGCTCCAAAAAGACAGACATGGGTTTAGCCTTTCTGCAGCTCGCAGTCCAGTGGAATAGACATTTTTAAAAAATGACCCAAACAGCTTTCTCATTGTTGAAACACAATAGTCAACACCCATAGTTTAAACAAGGAGACGTTTAATTTGTTTGAGGTTTCAATCTGTGACTGGCTGGCTCCAAGGCAGCAACATATGGTGGAAGGGTGTGACACAGCAAAACTGCTTAGTTCACGGTGGCTATGAAGCAGACTAGGGGAAGAGTGTCAGAGCCCAAGCAGGTAGGTATCAGAAATAGGCCACTCCTCCGTGACCCACCCAGGCAAACCTAGAAGTGTGCTCCAACAATCCCCTGGGGTCCTCTCAAAGCCAATCAAGTTGAAACTCTACTTTAACCACCACAACAGGGCTGAGGGTATAACTCATTTCTTAGGGCCCTGGTTTCAATCCCCAGCACCACAAAAAATAAAAATGAAAAAAATCACCGAAACACAAATGCAATTACAACCAACAAGTGCCCCGGCCACCAAATGCAGGATGAGGTAAGAATGACATGAGGAAATGACACTGGTCTTAGATGAGGGCTAAAAGGTTTGCTAGGTGGAAAGCAGAATTGCAACTCACTAAGCTTCAGTAAGAAGCCTGAAAGTGGATGATGGGAGGCTGGAGCAGGGAAAGGAGGAACTTCACAGGAACTAAGCTGGCCAGATCACAGGGTCTTGTAGGCCATTAGGAAAGTTTGGGATTTTTCTCTTAAGTGTGCACACACACACACACACACCATTAAAGACTTTTACACAGCAAATTTATATGGTTAGTTTTGTCTTATTTTTAAAAAATTTGAGTTGGTTGTGGTAGCATATGCCCCGTAATCCCAGCATTTGAGACACTACAACAGGAAGATTGTGAATTCAAGGCCAGCCTGGGCAACATAGCAAGTTCAAAGTCACCCTGGGTTACACAGTGAGACCCTGATTCAAAAACAAAAACAAAACAAAATAATTTAATAAATTTAATTATTTATTAATAAATAATATTAAAAATAAATAATTATTTTGTTTTAGAAAAGTTTAAAATTTATATTATCACTGTGAAGACAGTGTACAGGGATGCCATATGCTCAGTCAGTTTCCCCTATTATTAACATCCTTACGTATTATGGTCAGCTCTCCCTTCCTAGGTATCTCTGGCCACCATGAAAAGAATGGACCTAGGGCTAAGAGTGAGTGTGAAGATATCCATGGTCTAGGAGGAGATGATAGATGTGGGGACTTAGGATGGTGACAGCAATAATGAAGAAAGGTGACAGACTGAAAATATATTTAGGCAGGGGGCCAGGGATTTTGCTCAGTGGTTCTGCCGCCTGCCTCACAAGCACAAGGTCCCGAATTCAATCCCCGGTACGAATAAAAAAAAAGTGTATATATATATACTTTTTAAAAATATATATATATATTCAGGCAGAATAATTAATAGGATTAATGGTGATCAATGGAACAGAAAACATAAAAAATTATGCCCATGTTTCTGGCTCCTGTCATAGTACTGATTTATAATACTTCCATGCATTTATTTCTTTATAGATCTATCTTCCTCTGATAGGCACTAAACTCTTTGAATTCAGGGACAGTGTTCTATCCTTCTTTGTATCTCCTGCATTTATAAAAGTGTCTGACACACTGATACCTAAAGAATGAATAAATGAACTAATAAATAAGCACATTAAGCACAAGAAAAATAACAAAGGCCAATTTCACAAATAAAGTAACTTTTTAATCACCTATAGATACGGTTCCCAAATGATGAACCAAGAATTAACTGTATCAGACATTCAGAAAATAAAACGCTCTTTAGCTCTCTGCACCTGAAAATTCCAAATGAGTAGGTTTAATGGGATCTAGAAAGCTCTTTCCAGGAAAACTGGATGCTTAACCAGCTAGATTTGGGAACTACAATCTAAAGCAATACTTCTCAACTTTATCTCAACAAATACAGATTTGATAAATTCCCATTAGAAATAATAGTGACTTCAGCAGGTGAGCAGTAGAAAAAAGCCAATAGGTCAGTGGCTCTCAAATGTGACTATGTTGGGATCAACTGAGAAACTGGAAAAAATGTGTGCGTGTACATATGTATGTGTCCCACCCGTGGAGATTCTGATTTTAACCGGCCTGGAGTCCGCATGAGCACTGAGAGGTTCAAACATTCTCCACATGATTAGAATGTACAGCCGAGATAGAGACCTCTGCCCTGGGTGGGGGCATTACCCATGAACTGAATCGCTGATTTAAGCTAGGAGCTTTCAAACTTTAATTTGCATCTGAATCAGCTGGACAGCTTGTTAACGCATCAGAAGGTATGGACTTGCTGGAGAATTTATGGAAGAAACAGGTTCCCAGGGGTGCTGATGCTCCTGGCCCCAGGACAGCGCCTTGAAAACCACTGTCCTAGACAGTTGTTAGACTACAGTGCCAGCAGTAAGTGAAGGCAAAACTCTGGGGAGGGACAAACATATGAGACAAGTAGGTAAGGTCTTTCACAGGAAAAAAAATAGCATTATTTTGTTTACTTTAACTCAGCAAACTAGATATAAAAGGCCACCGTCTTCTACATTATTGCTAAAAATAACAGAACTGTATCACTTTTAGCTCTTGCTTCCCAGTAATAAAAAAGATGATCCAAGACTGAGCTTTCCACTTTACTCAATCTGTCCTCAGGAAGAAAGAATTGCACATTTAGCATTTGACAGTCTGAATAGTGCTTTCTCACTATTTTATAAAACTGCCTTTTATCATCACAAAAACTTTCAAGGTAGATACAACGGGTATAATATCATTTCAGAGATGAGAAGAAAGCAAGCAATCCATGGTTACATAGCTAATAAATAGCAGCTCCAAAGCACAGATTTTATTGACATCACGCCAGTACTTTTTCTACTGAAACTTGCTGATGTTCACTTTTTCTTTAGGGAATTTAGAACATAGGTGGGCGGGATCTGGGATTCTTCAGGTAGTTTTGATTAACACCCTAAAAGTGCAAATGAACCAAGTTAGTTTCCCTCTAATTCCTCAAACTACATAGAACATTTCATAAGCTACAGCTCATGCCAAGGACTCCCATTACTCAGGCAACTTCAATTCAAAACCAATATCCTAAGGAAATTAGGAGCCGGAGTCAATCTGAACTACCACGCAAGGAGTTTAAGAATCCCTTTGCTCTCTAAATTTTTTATGTGCATTTACTGCATCCTCTCAACGACTCAGCTGCCTCTTCCTGACTTGTGTACCACCCCACTGATCAGCTCCTTTTGTAACCAGATTCCCAGTCTCCCACTAGGACTCTCCTCTGAGTAAAACACATGAAATCATGGGCTTCTTATTTTATCATCTGTGTCACTTCTGGACAGGTTTAAAAATAGAAAGTGTAGGTTAGCAAAACAATTGTGAAAAGAGTTACACTTATTTTCATTCACTCAAAAATATTTATTGAGTGGTTAGGCTCACTTATACTTGCATGATTGTGTTGGAGAGCTGTTTGGCTATTTTTGTAACTTTTTATAATACAAAGTTTAAACAGAAAAGAACTAACTGCCCACTAAAAAAAGGAATATCTGATTAATTTTGAAAAGTTACTGAGTAATTTTCAAAAACTATTTTTAGAACACTTAACTACAAACATCCAGAAATTTTACCACATTTACAAACTTTCAAAGTTAAGTATGATAAAATTATAGGCTAACTTCTCTATCGAAATGAATTAATTACACTATTTCAATTAAAACTTTAATCAGATCAATATTTTAGAGCGGTTCATCACAATAAACATTAAGCCCAGGAATTACATACCATAAAGCTTAGAGTACTTCAACAAATGAAAGAAAACCATTAGGCTGATGGAAGGCTTGCTCTGAGAGTGCTGAAGGCTGCAATCCTCAGGGATGCAGGATGACTTTCTGAAGAATGCCATATTTCAATACGAGGAGGTAAGGGAAAAAGAAAAAAAAAAAACCTCTAGGGTGTGATGACTGTTTTCTGGTACATACTGAAGAATCATGAAGTAATTTTTGCAATTCAATTTCCAATAAACATTTTACCAAAAAAGAAGTCAAATTGGAAGAATCCTGCTCATGAAATAGCATCAGTATCTCAGCGATAAGAATAAGCTACATACATTTGGACTCTAACTGGTACCAAAGTGTGGCTACCTGGAGCAAAAGAGCATTTCACAGAAGTACAGATGGATAATGCCAAGGGTGGTTGCATGAGAACATCATGCCTAAATACTGCACATCAGTGAAGGAGGGGCTGCCCGTGCTCTGGTCACTTATTAGCTGTATCACATGAAATACTCGGTGTCCTCACCTCTGTGCTAAGCACCATGAATAAACCCACAAGGGCTGTCAGGCCGGGGAATGTCTGCACACTTACAATCATCTCCTTTCTCTTCTTAGCAGAAGACAGATACCAGTGATGGAGACGACGGGGAGGAGGCAATGATGGAGAGGGGAAAACAAAGCAAACCAAATAATTCTGCTTTTTTACTGGTGTCTGAACATGAAAACTTGAAGAAAGAAAGGAAAACAATCAGTCAGCAGAAAGAGGAGGAAACGCTGAGGCAGGTACATAGAGTATTTTCAGTACCTTCCTAGGCCCTTCTGCACTCCTCCTGGCGCCTCTGTGGGACCTATATCCCCAGAAACATTCTCCCTGCTCCATTTAAATTTGCTTAGAAGGGTCACTATTTTATGCACTTGCACTTCACATGTACACATATATACACATGCCCTAAATGCTATAGTGAGAAAGATAAGGCACTCCACTGAATTTTATTTAGGATGAAAACAGATTAGTAACTACTGCCCTTTATTCTCTGTATAGTTCATTCCAGTAAGCTAACATCCATATTCTACAACAGGTTTCAAAACAGACCTGAAGGGTGAATTCTTTTTTTCTTGAGTTCTCAGGGAACAAAGAAAACTATGACCAGCTGACTGGTAGTACTCGATCTAATTATATAAATAGGCTCACTATATATCCAAATAACTACGAGGATGAAAGACAAGGTTTTCTGTTCTCTACCTTCTTTTCAAAAAACTGTAATTATGCTAAGTGCAGTGGCATATGCTTGTAGTACCAGCTACTTGGGAGGCTGAGGCAGGAGGATCACAAGTTCAAAGCCAGCCTGGGCAAGACCCTGTCCCAAAATGTTTTAAAAACAGGCTGGGGACATAACTTAGTGATAGAGCACTTGCCTAGCATGCAAGAGGCCCTGGGTTTAATTCTTAGAACCAGAGGGAAAAAACAAACTATAATTGCAGAAATTAGGGTTATAATAAAACAGCAGCTTCTTACAATGCCCCTCAATCCTTCACCCCAGAGGCAATCACTTTAAATTCTTTCAGTTGTTTCTTCTGATATTTTATTCTATATTTCTAAATTGATTTTTTCATTTTCAGACATTATCTTTTGATTTCCTACTATAAAAAACAAGGCAAAACAGTATCTACTTAAGATAATACAAATATGTACAAAAAAATCCACTCAGTTGCCTTATTGGACCTACAAAATAGAATTTTTTAAAAAATTATAATGCAAATTCACTGACAAAATCCATAAATTTTCTGTTGGAACTAATCAACACAATTCAAAGTTCAAAGCAATGACTTATGCTGCATTAAGCTAAGGCTTAACATTCCTCACTCCTTTTAGATCTATTTATTCATGAGCTTGCATTAGCTTATGAATTAGACATGGATTTGGTTTGATTCTTTATGAAAAATGTTAGTACTAAATAATTCTGAAAATGTTTGGCATTGACTGATTATAAATTAAGCTATTTAAAATCAGAAGTCTTGCAAGTTCCTTTCTAATTAATGTTTGTTGTTTCACTTCATAGGAAATTATTTTCATTTTTCAGTTGGCATTTAACTTACAAAATTACACTTCATGAAAAGATCTTTCCAGTATAGCAATAATTAACACAAGAATTTACTAGTTTAAACAAGTCAAATGGAAAAAAAATCTTTTGGGACATATAAAGAACTAACATATTAACAAACTTGGGAGTTTTTGTTTCATACATACAAATACTTAACCCATAGCATGGGAAGCTCACAGTGATGAACTCACAGAGATGTTCAAAATTTTATACATCACAATTGCTGGAAAAAATGTTTCTCTATAACTTTACTTAACAATCAGGATACCAATATAATACATAATTCCAACTTTCTTTTTTTCTTTTTTTTTTTGATACTGGGGTTTGAACTCAGGTCCTTGTGCTTGTGAAGCAGGCGGTGAAACCACTGAGCTAAATCCCTGGCCCAGTTCCAATTTTCTTAAGTGGTATAATTCTTAATCTAGTCAGTACTGACAAACACAATAGCAAGATTTCTGCTTAGAAAATATTTTCTCTTCCAAACAGGACTTTCCACACTAAATTGTTTTACTAATGAATACTTTAAACATAACCAGAGTGCAAATCATATTAAAATATAATCCTTTCCAAGCTTTTATAGTTAAGGTAACTAAAAGTTACCATCGTTCTTCATATAACCTAAATTCACCTACTTTGCAAACATGTATTTAGCATAGCCATGTCCCAGGTGCTTGGAACAAAATAATTCCTATAATTAACCAATGTGCTTTATTAACACAAAATATATTTAGTAATAAAATATTCTTATAAGAATTCAATAGGTATAAAATGTAAGTATTTTCCTTCTTAGAAAGAAAAACCAAAGACAATTACATTGAGATGCTTTCCCAATGTCAGTACTGAAGGCTGACAAACCTCTGCTGCAAACTACAACCTGTGCTAGGGTTACAAAGACATTTACATATGAGCCATCTCAAAGGTGTAGAATGTGAAACATCTTTAAACATTTTAAGAATTCAATTGTGGTTCCTGCAAATGCTAATAATTAGTGTCCTATCATTAGCCATAAGATTTCTTATAATTTCATAAAACAATGTAGAGGAATTAAAAGCAACTACCTTAAAAGATGAATCATTTGAAGCTGCACAAGTGCTCGGATTCAGCCATTTCTCATCTATTTACTTTGAATGACCTTTTTTTGTGGGTAAGGGGGACTAGGTAAAGTTGAAATGAAAGGTTTGTGAGACAGAGTACATATTCAGCTATACGATCTGTTTACTTTGGCTGACCTTTTTTTATGGGGAAGGGGAAGAAAGAGAAGTATCTGCCTGTGGAAATCTCTGTGCTAATAAACATGAGGATCAAAAAAGCCCATCAACCACAGCGAAGTTAAGACACTGACTATATAAAGGCAGATCCCACGAGAGTGAAAGTGACAAAGATGAAAGGTATTTCTGTATCTGCTGCTTTGCTAAGATTCTAAGTTAACCACAATACAATTAAAGGTCATTTTCCTGCTTATGCAAAATAATAATACTATTTATCTTTTTAAAAATTAAACATTAAACATCACACAATTAGAAGGCATTAATAAGAAACATTTTCAGTAAAAATTCAAAGAATATAATAAACATTATATTCCCTTCATCTCACCCATTTTTATCATTTTGTCATACTTGTTTTATTTCTCTCTCCATACATACATATAAAACAATATTTTTGCTGAACCATTTAAAAACAAATTGCAGACACTATACCTTGATTGTCTTTGTGGTTTCTTTTTTTAACCAATTTTGATCAGAAATATAAGAACATTTATACAAAGTTTGGAGAATACAGATGGGAATGAAAAGGAGAAGAAAACTAAAAATTTACTGTGTGACAAATATGGGCCAGACACCATGAAAACAGTTTCCATATATTGATATTTACATCTCATAACTACATTTCATGATGGAGAAAACAAAGACCGAGAGAGGTTAACTGACTTTATAAGAGAAATTTATAATTTAATTTAATAATTAAATTAATTATAATAAATTATATAATATAATGGATATAATTAATATAATTATATAATAAATT